>CAEFZX010001934.1:0-59046 GCA_903066825.1 Alfaro cultratus | reverse complement strand
CTTCTGGATCCTAGAATCGGGGTCTCAGCCCAGAACTGCTACAAAGTGGCTAAAGGAGCATTTACAGGAGAGATCAGGTGTGTCAGCCACTGAGAGACAAAATAGTAAAATAAAAAACAAACATTGTTCTGATTGATTTTATGTTTCTTATAAGTGGTTCTTTTTTTTATCAACTAAGGGTTGGAAAAACCCTAAAGTCATCCAATATGTCATATGTTTAGATCTATTTTGGAGGAGGTAAATTCTGAGAACATTGGAAATGTGTTTTAGAAAATGGAAAACAGATTTCAACATTTCCAAACGCAGTAGAAATATCATATTTTGTTAAAATAAATACAATCTGTTGTAGTTCAGCTGTTTAAGAGGTGGCCTCCTCCCCACCATGTTTACCCCCCTCTGCGTCCCTCCAGCCCAGCCATGATAAAGGACTGCGGGGCAGAATGGGTGATCCTCGGACACTCAGAGAGGCGCCATGTGTTCGGGGAAAGTGATGAGCTAATCGGCCAGAAGGTTAGACTTTATTCCTGCTACAGACTGTTTATTTCACAGACTGACTGCAATGTCTGTCTGCATCATTATATGTCATAGAAAATGATAAAGTCCTTTTTTTATGATTCTTTTCAATTTATTACCCTCAGTTAATTAGAAACCCATTCTGTTTCCTCAGACTTTTCCCATTTCTTCTTTAGTTCTGTGAAAAAGCATAAAATGAAACGATCAAAAGTGCAAGAAATCTGTAATGGAGCAAATAATTTGTACTGTTTGTTGATTTGAATGTTTGAAAAACTTCTCTTAGTTTTTTACTTCTCGTAAAAAAACATCTGGGATTTAAATGTTTTTGTTGCGATAATGGTATCAGGTCATATCTTCTGTATCAGAATGCCTTTATTATCATTGTACAGAAGCAAAATGGAATTTCTTACAAATACATGAGATGTGGCATAAGTTATGATATCTGCAGGTTGCTCACGCTCTGGAGAGCGATCTCGGAGTGATCGCCTGTATCGGTGAGAAACTGGAGGAGCGAGAGGCAGGTTCCACAGAAGAAGTTGTCTACGCTCAGACACAGGTTATTGCAGGTGAACAAATCTATCATGTTTCTTCCTGGCTCAGATTTTGTTTTTTATTTTTTGTTTTTGTTTTTTAATTTCCTTTCTTGTTTTATTTTCTTTGGTCTAAGGTTTACATTTTCCTTTAGCTTTGTTTTGTTTTTAAAAAAAATTACTCTAAAAGTTGCTATTATAGGCCAATGATGACTAAATATTGTATTTAAATAGGTATATTATTATATGAAAAGTGATCAACAAATAAAGTTGGAATGGATTGGGACGATTGGTTAAAACCTGCAAACCAGTTTTTTGTATTTTACTCTACATTACCTAACCTGATTAATGATCTTTTCTCTGGTCACATGTTGGCCTCATGCATTTTTCTCCTGTACTGTATCTAGGTTGCTCACTGCTTTAAAATGTAAATAGGTCAGTGGACTCTGCTGCTGCAGAAATTTTAGGAGACACAGCTGTGTCTGCAGCTTCCCGCTGCTACAAGGACATGTTTCTATGTGAACTTTACTTTCTATTTGTGTTCAAGCGTTTCTTTGCAGACTTTGTGTATTTGCTTTTCGGATTACTCCGTTTATGAACAGATTGGGTTGATTACAGCTTTGAGCTTTCATTTGCAATACATGGATTAAAGGGATGTTGTGTTGCAGAAAATGTGACTGACTGGGAGAAAGTGGTGCTGGCGTATGAACCTGTTTGGGCCATCGGCACTGGAAAGACAGCCACACCTGAGCAGGTAACAATAAAGAAGAGATAGAGTAGCTTTGGCTGCTTTGTCTCAAGAGGCTTAGAAAGCACAAAAGACAGAACTAATTCTAAAATAAAACATCAATCAAGAAAAATATGATCAAATGTTTTCTGAATGTTTTCTTTTTCTGAACTGTGCTGCAAGTTCATGGTCATCTGCAGTTTCATAAAAGTCTTGG
The DNA here is from genome assembly GCA_903066825.1 of Alfaro cultratus. Classification (NCBI taxonomy): domain Eukaryota; kingdom Metazoa; phylum Chordata; class Actinopteri; order Cyprinodontiformes; family Poeciliidae; genus Alfaro; species Alfaro cultratus. Next base: position 57,059 of record CAEFZX010001934.1, on the reverse strand, counting down.
GACAAACATCATGTGGAAAAACTTAGATGATTTCATAATAACAATTACTGTCTAAAATTTTATTTTTTTGCCCCCACAGAATAAATTCACTAATGACAAAAGTTAATTTTTTTCTCCCAGGTTTCAGTGTGAGATTATCCTGCTGTAACAGAACATATATCACTTATTTTAAGTCTTTTTTTTAACATATTTACCACAGCTGCTAATAACTGTAAAGGGTAGTGAAGATCTGAATGTAAAAGTGGCCTAATGTGAATGGTTATTAGATGACAACAAAAAAGGTACGTTTTTAGAATAATTAGGGGCTGCCAAACAGAAATGTAGCATAGCACAAAAATTTACAATACAAATGAGAAAGAAGTGTTATATTTAGTGTTATATTTCCAAGAACGCTTTTATTGTTCTGACATATTTGAATCTGAGAGATTTATTGAACATTCCCAGATTGATTTCTGAATTATTTTCATAATTGTATTTACTTAATAGATGTATAATATGTATAATTCCTTCCTTAGGCTCAGGAAGTTCATGAAAAGCTGAGGGCTTGGTTCAGAGCAAATGTATCAGATGATGTGGCTGACTCCCTGCGCATCATTTATGGAGGTTAGTGGTGATGTTTTACTGCATTTATTTCTTTTTTGCTACTATATTTAGCTGCTGTAGATATACTTGTCTAGTCAACCAACTTCTTCTGTTGTCTAATTGGATGCTTTGAATTCTTCCTGAAAGACCAGAATAAAGAAGTTAGTGAAGATTTTTTTTAAGTTTTGCATTGTGTGGCTTTTGCTTTTTTTAATGCAGCACTTGTCGTGTTTAAGAATTATTTCCTCCAAAGCTTTTTTCTTACTGTTTCATTCACATTATGCATCTCTTTGCTGGGTCTGTCCTCCAGGTTCAGTCACCGGCGCAAACTGCAGTGAGCTGGCGTCTCAGGGCGACGTGGACGGCTTTCTGGTTGGCGGAGCCTCTCTGAAACCGGAGTTTATCGACATCATCAACGCACGTGCATAAAGTGTAAAGACGATCACTAAACTGGGATCATTTTCACACTATTCTGTCACACACTGCAGTTTTATGAGAACTAAGCGGACTCATGCACAAACAAATGTCTGTTTTACCTGAATATGTTGGGGGGGGTTTAATGTAATTTAATGCTTATTTGTCTAAAAAGTGAGATATAATTACCATTGACATATTTTCAGTAGTTTTTAAGTTGAAAAGGACAATCTCATTATTACCTGCTCTTAATTTAACCTGGGAAGTTTTTTTTTTAAATCGCATCCATCAGTGTATGTTTACTTATTAAATAATATGATTTTTTTCACTCCTGTACTCTAACACACAGTCTGTAATAATTACTGTTCTAGACATAATTCCGTTACATTACCATATGCAAAGGACATGTGGAGAGTCAGTGACTCTCAGTAGGTCTAAAAGCTTTATGACTGTATGTAGCTTAACACTGTCTCAGGTTGCACTTTAGAAAACGTAGCGATCAGGGAACTGATCATTGTACACTAAAAGCAAATAAATAAAATGTGGAAACATATTGCAATGGTTTCATCTTTATAAGGGACATTTTTGAGGGCAATTAACATAAATGCGCTTGAGGAAAGCATTCTGGCTTTATCCACAAATATCTGCATTTGGTCTTTGCAAAGAGTGCATTTACAAACTATTATATGGCTTCCAATGTTGGCTTCTTTCTTGCTAAGTAGCCATAGCGGTGTAGAACTCATCACTGTCCTGCTCTGACACATTTATGTTTACGTTTTGTCTCTCTACAAGTGAGTAACGTCTGTAAACTATTAAGAAGGTAAAATCATGTTTATGTCTCACACTGATAGTTTCTAATATGAGCAAATCTGTTGCTTTTTGCAGAAATCCTCAAAATTCTTGTCTCCCATTTCTCCAGTCTCACAAATTGAGGTGATTTTTCATATTTTGACAGATTTTCAAAAGCATACCTGCATGGCAGACCCTCACTAGTATTTTGCCTGTTCTAATAACTGTGAAGATAGCAGCAGGGGTTCTTGTATTAACAGCTGTAAATCAAACAGCCCACATGAGTGGGAGTGCAAATTAATCTGTCAACACCTTTACTGCCTTTAGATCGGCCCAAAGGAAAATTTTAGAGACATTGCATTTTCAGAAGCACTGCAGTTCTGTGAACGTTTGAACTCTGGAAGCAAACACTAAGGACAGGAACTGGAATAGAGCAGGAGAGCCGAGCCTTTTGAAGCTCCTCAAAGTACACTGCAAGCTATCTGTGACTTTGAGTATAAGATTTTACAACATTTTTAATTAACTACTGTAGCTGGAATTTTTCTGTATATGCATTTTCATGTATGCTCATGTATTTAGATCCTATAATTTTCCTCCACAAAAACTCAGAGATACCTGGATTGATCACAGAACAGCTGTTGGGCTTTTAATTTATTTGTAGCCTTCAGTGTATATCTTCCTATAGTTCTCAAATAATATTTTGAAGTCACATCTGTTATATGTAATCATAATATATGGAGTAGGTGTCAACTTAGAGAGAAAGATTCAGGTAAGTGCAAACACAGATAGAGTAGAAACTTTGAAATCTTAGAACACAATCTTTATTTCACATATTTTCACATTATTTTAATTGACAAGCGTTCCTTTATTGTTTTCATATTTTTATTTTCATTGCTCTTTCATCTTTTTTTGACACAGCTATTCTATGGACAAACAAGGGACGGGGGAACCAAAAGGGTCAAAGGTTCTCGAGTTTTAAGGATTTTCTTTTTTTCTTTCAGGACAGAAGCAGGACTTCAAGCATGAAGGACGAATAATCAGATTCACACAAGGTTGAGAAGAAAACCAGAACAGTTAAAACTGAGACACAGACACAACGAGAAGAAGGAGAGTAAAATATAGAGAGAGAAAGGGAGGAGGATAGAGCTGGGAAGAGTGCAGGTTCTTGAGTGTCCAGGTGAGAGAGAGACACAGCTGAGAGTGTGTGTGTGTGTGTGTGTTTTGGTGTTAGAGTGCTCTTTATTGTTTTATAGTTGCTGTCACTCAGTTCCTACATCTGCATCATCCTCATTTGGTCTTAAAAGTTTGACTTTTTCATCTCTTTCAGTTGCGTGCTTCAGACTATATTATTCTACAGAATTTCTACTTATTCACCTCTGTTTTTTTATAACAGTAATTGTTATCTTTGCAGGCCTGCCTTCTGTGTGTACATGAACTATTCCTACAATAACAGTGCATGTCTGGCTAATAGATTGTAGGGTTTTCTTTATAGTGTTCCCCTGCATGTGCATTTTCAGGTGTTGCAACTGTGTGCGTGTGTGTATGTGTGTCTGCATACAGCATCACCTCCTTTCTTCTAAATCTAGTGCATAAACGATTCATTTGTTTTGCTTAGCTCTTTTGCGATTGCATTTTTCCTGAATTTGAGTGATCGTTCTTTGTACATGGCTCATTCCTTGCTAGTTGTTTGTGTCAGTTTGCGTGGGCATTTTGCGTGCGTTGAGTGTGTGAGTCATTCTCGTCTGTCAGCTGGTTTCACAGGACGCTTGGGTTCCTGAAGTTATGGCCGGCGAAGCGAGCCTGGTCGCCCAGCTCCTCCTCGATCCTGAAAAAACAAAGACACAAGTCTTTGTGTTACTTCTTTTTTTTTTTTTTTTTTTTGATGAATGAAAGGGATCTTTTATGCAAAATTCATATTTTGCATGTTTTTGTGCTTCCATTTGGGTCTCTGCTGCTTATAAAATCAGCCACGGTGCTTACAAAACCCACCAAGCCGATTTTTGGCAATAAGTTAATGTTTTTTGGTGTCTGAAAGCGACCCGTTTCTAAAACCTTCTGAATGTTAAGTCACAATCAGCAGGCACTGCCTGTCACCTAATAATCCATGGAACAGGGTAAGACAGGAGAGGTAACCCAAACAGAGTGACAGGAGAATCAAAAAAAAAGATGCACCCACAACAAGCTTCTGCAGTCTTTCAAAGTTCTGAGCTTTCAGTTGTAGTTGAGAATATCCTTATAATTTAAAGTTCAAGATACCAAACAAGAAAAAAATAAATCCACAGCATTACAGATTATCCACCATACACCGGGCATGAGTCGCATAGTTCCATTTCTTGTTAACGCTTGAAAAACTGCAAGAAAAAACTTGATGGTAAGACAAAAAATGCTTCTTATTGGAATATCTTACAACCAACCTGTATGCATGTAAAACGTGCTGCTGGTTGCTATGGAGATTTTGTGGCCTGCAAAGTTGAAAGTTTTATTGTTTCTTCCTTCACCTTACCAGCCCAACTTTATCTGCCACATTTCCAGTCCCACAACTCCCATTTAGTAATTGCTCTTACTGTGAAAGTTGTCTTGTTTAGGTAGCTTTATATTTATTTGCTGTAATTTTCTGGATGATCAAGGCACATCTTGATTGCCTAAATTACATGTTCTCTTGTTTTTGTATTTATTTGGTGTTAGAAAAGTAAATATTAATTTTTAAACATTTCATGATATTGACATGAGTTTGAGAAAGACAAGTCAAACTTTTCACCTGCGTTTTCTTGCTCAACTGCACAGATTAGCATTTCTACCTGGTTAATGCCACTTTAAGTCTTTCCAGCCTCCACCTCTCCCATGTGCTTCCACAGCAACCCAATAAGATTAAATCGCTGAGCCGATCCCTCCTCCTACTCTCCCTGCTCCTTCCAGCCGCCGACTGGTTCGGACGCATGAGGTGACACCAGCGATGCCGTCGACTATCACGTCAATTAGCTCGGACTCTAAGTACTAAAATAGATCAGGCACCTAAGGAGAAGTGGCTCTGCAGGGCTGCTGCTGTGCCTGATTTGAGTTAGGTTGAAAGGTGACATAGAACTGTAGCAATACTGAAGAAAGTTTAGTCATAATAGAATAAAAACTGAAAAATGTGTTGAAATATGTTAGCTCTGCTTATTTCAACTTTCCATAAGATTGATCTATTTCTCACCCATCTAGAATTATTCTAGTTGGGTGTATTATATCTTTGTGGGTGAGGTTTGACATTTGCAAAGAAAAATTTTGTTACATTTTGTTTCCCAATCAAGACACAAAAATGTGGCTTTTTCCAAGAATTGGAGAACTATTATTGTGTGACACTGAGAACAGTCTCACTGTCAAAAAACATTGACAGTAAATGATAATAGCTCAAATTATTATCAATAAAGCCTTATGGGACACCTAAGATGTGTGAATGGTAGTGTTGAGTCTCTGCAACCTACTGACCTCATGAGCTGGTTGTATTTAGCAAGTCGCTCAGATCTGCAGGGGGCGCCAGTCTTAATCTGCAATAGAGAAAGACGTTCACTAAATTATGGACAAACCAAAATAAGGTCTAAGTGAAGTTGGATAAGACCAAATCAACCTTTGGTGAGTCAGAGACTGAGATTTAAATGCACAGATTGAAAAAGCTGCAGTTTATCAAGTCACAGCACAAACCTGTCGACGTATTACTCTGCTGTGAGTTAGCTTAACAGTGTGTTATTTTGTCAGATTACACAAATACTTTGTTAGAGCAGTGAAGTAATTACCTGTCCAGTACAGAGTCCCACCACCAGGTCGGCAATAAAGGTGTCCTCTGTCTCCCCTGAGCGATGGCTGACCATCACTCCCCAGCCATTGGCCTGAGCCAGCTTGCATCTGAAAGGAAGAGCCAATAGTTTACATCATAACCTAATTTTCATGGGAATAAATACGGTGGCATCTCAACATTTGAGCAGGTTGTGCTGCTGCGCCTTGCAGCACGTCATTTACTCTGACAGTAGTATTGTTCAAAGGGAACATTAGGAGTTACTAGGGACATTTTGATTAAAAAAAGGAACATTGTTCTGTTTTTCGATCTTAAAAAGAAGCATGAGTTTCTACAAAATAAAAAAGAGAGCTGAGAATAACTTAAGCACTCTTAACATATATATTACTCTCTCGATATAAATTCTGCAGCATAGGTGCTAAAAACTACAGTGAAACTTTCTTAACATTCTAAATATAAAGGAATTAAATATCTGTTGACTTGTATTTCCTTTTCTAAAACCAAACAAAACAACTCTTACATCTAAAAAGACTAAATACAGTCTTCTATGTTATCCATGTATTGAATATGAAAATCTCTTAGCTAAATGTGAAAGTTTGCACTTTATACAAATATATTATTTACATGATCCCTGACTTTGGTGCAGTTGTTGTTTCACTGTTGAGATATTTCATTGTCTTCATGTACAATAGAGAGAAATTCATAGTCTTCAGCACACAAAATTCATTCTTTTCTCTCCCCTCATAGCTGCAGTATTGCATATATTACCCTCTTAATTGGGCGAGTGCATTAATCACATTATGATTCATTTGTAGCCGCAGGTCATCTGACAAGTTAACAACATAAAAATTAAGATGTCCTCTGAAGCTCCAGGCTTCTCGGGATTTCCACTCAGCCAGCTGAGCTATTAAATATATCAGATTAATGATGCAGGGTGATTTTTTTAGGAGATGGAGCCAATACATCACTAATAGTGTCATTGGTTCTGTTTGTCATTTAATCTTCCTCACACCCTCTTCTCTCCTGCTGGTGTACTCAATGATTGATAGTTTCATAAGGCTGAGTGACGTTATGTCAGGCCTCAGATTAATGACACACACACTACTGTGTGAAGGCGGCTAAAAAGAAACAAAGAAAACAACGATCACATCTTGAGGAATAATTTAAATGAACAGAAAATAACTGGTTTAATTAAGTTTGTGTTTCTGAATTCTCATTATTATCTCCAGATTGGCACTGCTGACAGCAACCTGACTAACTCTGAGTTTGTTTGCAGGACTGATTGATGAGACGACACAGAAACCTTTATGACTCAACAAGGTCAGAGCCTCCATAAGGTGCTTCTGTTTGTTCCTTTCCATTTCACAGAAGAGTGAGTTCAGGTTGCATGTCTCCAATCTATTTGCATAAACACTGCATAAAAGTACTCAAATTAAAAGGCAGCTTTTTGGGATCTTTGTTATATTTATGATTGTTCTGCAGCAATAAAATGTATATTTATGCTGGGCTTTTTACACATTATTACCAACTGACCCACATCTGTCTAAATCTAAATCTGTCTAGTACATTACTTGAAATATAAATATTGGCTAATTATTGAGTTCTTGAAGTCTTACATGAACTAAAAAGAACAAATGCATAGATAACTATGTCCTAATTTAGTGTTTTCCAACCAAGTCCTGCATATTTTTAATGTTTCTCTCCTTTTGCGCACCTGATTCAGATGATTGCAGTTCAGCAAAAGCCTGCTAATTACCCATCAATTAAACTTGTTTTTTTAATTGCAGCAGCTATGACAAGTGCAGGACATCTGCAAGCATTCAATAAATCAATGACTAAAAAACATCTGTTTTCATTCAGAACATAAAACAGAGTGTCATGATCTTTGGGTGTTTGGGTTTCGGTTTTCATACACAACATGGTTTTATTGGCCTTATCAGTTAATTCATGTGTGGTTTTTCGTTTTTAGGTTCTTCTGTTCGTGCATTTTGGCTTGTTCTCGTTTGCTCGTATTAGGCTTTTTCCCTTTTGGTTTGTAGATCCTTCTGAGTCTTGCTCAGCTCTAACTTGGAACAGCTGTTGCCAATCCCACTGATTAAGGTCACCTGAATCCCATAAATCTCCACCATTACCTCAGTAGATAAGCTAACATGTTTTCATTGTTGGCTCCATCTGTTACATATTGTTGGTCAAGTCTTTGCTTTTTAGCCCCTTTTTAAAAGCTGCAATATAAAACACAAAGGTCTTACGAATGAAATGCAGTAAATATTTGTAGATTCTGTTACTTTCCTACAAATTGAAGAAAAAGTTACCCTGTGAAGAGATATTTCACAACTCTCCAAAGAAAAACAACAAAACAGTTAAGCAATTTTTAAAAAGTAGACGTACGCCTGTATAGCTTCAGTGACGGAGCCGATCTGGTTGACTTTGAGCAGCAGGCAGTTGCAGGCTCGCTCCTCTGCAGCTTTCTCTATCCTTTTTGGGTTGGTCACTGTCAAGTCATCTCCAACAACCTGAATCCCCACCTGGGCCGTCAGACGGGACCAGGCCTCCCAGTCGTCCTGGTCAAACGGATCCTCGATGGAGACCACTGGGAGGAAACAGGGAGAGATGATTTAGTCTTTAAGGAAAGCAAAAAGGATTTTGTATTTTATTACTTATCAAACAGAAAGTGCTGCACCTGGGTAATTATTGACAAAGCTTTGGTAGATGTCAGCTAGCTCTTCTCCGCTGATGTGTCGGGATGAATCCGGAGGGGATTTGAAGTCCAGATCGTACTTTCCCTCACGGTAAAACTCGGAGGCGGCCACGTCCATGCCGACTACGACCTTATCGGTGAAGCCTGCTTTCTCAATGGCAGTCTGCAGCAAGTCCAGGGCTGAGAATCGAATGAGATGTTATAAAAAGGTCAGGACATTAATACTTAAAAGCAGAATGGCCTTATTTTCAACTATGTTTCCATCCTCACCTTCACTGTTCTCCAAGATGTTTGGAGCAAATCCTCCTTCATCTCCAACGTTAATAGCATCTTGACCATATTTCTCATGAATCACGCCCTTCAGTGTGTGGTAGAGCTCGGATCCTATCCTCAGGGCCTCTCTGAAAACCAAATCACAGGAACAGGAAGATGAAAACATTCTGACAGACAACAAATGTAAACCAAAATGGATGACAAAAAGCAAAGCGCATTTCTTACTTGAAAGACTCGGCCCCTACAGGCAGAACCATGAACTCCTGCATGGCAAGTTTGTTTCCTGCATGAGATCCTCCATTTATCACATTAAAGGCCTGGAAGGACAAAGGATAAAATGGCTTTTAAAATCCAGCTAAATGACCATTTTAAGTTGAAATATTTTCACCTGACTGTTGTAGACATTGTGTAATGTGATTGAGACCTACAGGAACCGGCAGCACAAGCTCGGTGTTTCCAGCTAAGTCAGCTATGTGGCGGTACAAAGGGACGTCCTTCTCTGCTGCACCGGCTTTACAGATGGCGAGGGATACTCCCAAAATGGCATTGGCTCCAAACTTAGCTGTTTGACAAGCCAGATGATTGGAAAAGACAGGAGTAAGTATCAAAACTTCTTGCAAAACTTTACTTTTGAAAGAATAACAATGTTAAATTTCCATTTTCTTTTTACTTTTAATACATCGAATATTATCAAATATTTCAGACATAGGCATAAAAACTTTTGCTAATTTATATTTTTAGGCTTTATGTTGTTTTTGACATTGGAACAGATATGTTTTTAGGGGGGGGAGCACAAAAGGTTTTATTTTTTTTTCAAATGGCACAAAAGGAATATTTAGTATTGAGGATGTGAGTTAGCAGTTTAGATTAACAGCTGCTAACGGTTATGTCAACTACTAATGAGAGAATTGATTTTAATTTGTTATGTGTCTTTAATTATACAACTGTTGTGTAGAAGTCGACAAAACAAGGCTTGGGATTTAAACGTGAATTTTCTCTGAATAAAATTGATTTGGTTTAAAGTTTACAAACTAAACGTTTATGTCTATTTGCTGTTTCTATGAATCGTAATTTACTAACAAGACAACGGTGCTGGAATTTATATTTTAAAAAGTATAAATATGTTTGCTTGCATTTTTGTAACTTAGGGTATAATAAAGGCAAAGTAACCAGAAATATAATTATTTATCCAGTAAAGTTATCTTTTGGTATTTATTGCTATCGTAGAACCTAAATAAGCTAAATCCTTCTCTGTCATTCTCTGCCAATTATTTCCTGCTGTTTAAGTTTGTCAGTTTTATTGTACCTACTACTATTAATTTCTTCCTACAAGCCATTTTCATGGCTGTTGGCTGTGCTTCCAGAAATGATTACTTGTCCTGTTAGGAAGATGAAATAAATTCAGAGTGAATTTATTAATCAAACATGTGAGTTGGTGTTTTCCGAGCCAAAGCAATCTATTTGCTCTGTCTTATTACCGTCTGTATTTATGTAGCTTATTGCTCTGCAAAGGACTCTGTGACAAATGAGCCTTTGGTGCAAACAATTTTTAAAATATGTGTGAGCTGCTGAACACGAGAGAGTTCCAGCTGGCTGGTGCAGGCTGATGGTGTGGTATAAGTCATTCTGTCGTGTTTTGACTCACATTTGTTTTCTGTGCCATCCATTTCGATCATCGTGTTGTCCAACTGCTCCTGCTCCACCACACTGATGCCCTGCAGACAGCAAATGAAACTTAGTAAACAAAACTGCATCATAAAGTTCTAGGTTTTGAAAAGACTTTAAAAGCCACTCTCTCTGAACAGTTGATGCTTAAATTAGTTAGACTTTTTTTTAGGTAATTCAGAACTTATTTGGGATTTAAACCGACATCACCTTACTATGTCAAAAATCACCTATTTATTAACTTTAAATATATATATATATATATATATTTATATATATATATATATATTCTTAATGTGGCTGAATTGTTAAACTTTTGACTTGTTTGTACTTTTTTAAAAATTGGAAATTTTTAAAAATTTCCAAATCTGGAGTTATTATTGAACTCCAGTTTAATAATATAACTCCGATATTATTGAACTGGAGTGCATGGAAATAGGTATGAATTTGACATGTTTGTATTTTGGCAAAAAAATTGAAGTAGTATTACTGTTTTCAGTTAATGCTATGTAAATGAACTCCATTAAATTTACTTGAATTACCAATGAAACGGGTTAAAAGCATGAAAATTTGTAAGAATGAGGAAATAGAACAAGTTTTTTTATGAAGGAAATTTTTCATTTTGCATTGCTTCTCTTATCAAAACTGACCTTGTATCACAATTCCTCTAACTCTCATCATATCATTATCTTCATTTTTGCAGCACAGTTGCCATTCTTTAGTGTTACTGTTCTCCCATTCCTACTCTCTTCAGTCAGTTCATCCAGATCTCTCCAGGGCAGAAAACATTTTACAGCTCTCAAGACCCATACATGTTCAATCATTACCTCCTCAAAAGCTTAAATGTTGTTCAAAGGGGGAAATATTACATTTCCAAAAACTCTTTTTAGTATATCCATCATTTCTAAGAAATTGCCTTTACATTGGTTGATGTTTCTACATTTGAACCTTGAGAGCTTTAGGTTTACTGTGAATAATTATTATTGCTAAAGAGCATAAAAATGTTTTGATAACTTACAGAGGCTATGAGAGCTGGCGCCAGAGTATCATTGATGTGTCCAACTGCCTTCAAAACACCTAAAGCACAAAATGAAGAATAGGAAAGTTTTACAGAATAATAAAAAGGGAAGATCAAGAAATTAACATTGGGATAAATAAAGTGGAACATAGCCACTTCACATCAGTTTAGAGCCAATTTTTATGTTGAACCCAAAGCAGAAGAATCATGAAATTATTTTGCTCAAACACAAAACAACGCTTTTCTGAAGACAATTCAAACTGAAAAAGTGTCTTTTTTTATTTTTTATTTTTTAGATATATCAACAAATGCTACATGTTAACAGTGCTTATTATTTTCTAGTAAAGTTGCTAGAACTAAACTTTTGAAATGATTGGAGACTTTATGGAGACTGTGGAAAGACAAAAAAATACATTTAACCCAAGGTATAAAACTTCAAGTGTAGAATTAATTAAACAATGATTTTTATATGATGAAAGAAAATATCTTTGTGACTAAAACAATTATGACAATGCTCTGTTTACATTAACATCAAATGCTTGTATAGTTTTCTTCAAATGATATAAGAATACAGAATTTAAAGTTCCAACACATATTACACACAAGGTTGCAAACTTAAATTTAATGAATATTTTTGTTACTTTTTTGCTATTACTTTTATCCCTAATCTACATTCCAAATTCATAGAATAACAAAAAAAAGGTTTTCAAGCTTTCTCTGAAGAAGCTTTCAGAATTTTTTAAATCTGAATGTTAAATTACTTTGTGCAGCACTGCGTTTTTGTTGACAGTAGTTAAACATAGATGCCCAGCTGATTTGTCTTCCTACCTTTTCCCTTGAAACGGCTTTTATCGCCATCTCGGAGCTCCAGAGCCTCGTAGATCCCTGTGGAAGCCCCACTGGGCACTGCAGCCCTAAACAGACCTGAGAAACAGATGAAAAAATGGGTTTAAAATGATTAAATGTCATGGAAAGTGCTCAGATTTATAGGCATATCAGACAGAAAATAAATTTTTGGGTACAGCCTCTCCTCTACCAGTAATCTTGAGGATGTCCTTGTGTCTTTTCCCAAACTTCTATTTCAAGCATTTATTGATATTTTATCTTAGTCACTATGTCATAGTTAAATTGATTATGCTGTTGGCAACTAAATCATAAATACAGTTTTTTCATTTTGTTTCTCAAAGTCAAAGAACCTTTTTCTGTGCGAAGATCCACTTCCACAGTGGGGTTTCCCCTGGAGTCCAGGATCTCCCTGGCAACAATGCTGACGATCGACATCCTGAGGGTCAAAGAGACTGACTGACGTTAACAATCATAAATGGACTGTAAATCAAGGCAGCAAAACGTATTTCAACTGAATGCAAACAAATAAAAACTGCAGCTGTAAAAGAAAGTTGTGGTCTTTAGACCACAAGCATGAAGCAGATCAGATGCTAAAACATTAGTGTGACAAATCAAGAAAGACTGACCTTCTTTGTCATGCTATACTTTGAAGTTGAGTAAAATTATTTATGTATTTATTTATTTAATACTTTGTTTCTATAACAGGTCAATGGATTTGCTTTGTGTGTTATTTAGGAAATGTAACAGATTATGACCTTATGAATTTATAGCTTGCAGTTTTTTTATTTAAAAGCAAATGAATTCAATGCAAGAACTGAATGTCTTTGTGAGAATTCAATATAGCATTGCCCTACATTGAATCAATAATACACTTAACAGTAACTGCAGTTAAAAATATGCATCAAGGTCTGCATAATTTCAAGAAACACAGGACAGGGCATCCCCAGATTCACAGGATGAAACTGAACTGAGAAAATGCTGCTTTCTAAAATACAAAAGCAAGAAGAAAAGCTTTGTATAAAATTGAAGCTTATGCATATTCACTTTTGTGCTGTATTCACAGTATCTTTTTGTTTCCGCTGAACCTGTTTACTTCTTCAGCTTTTTGCATCCCAGGAGAGAGATCTCGGAAACTCTTGCAGCACAAATGCATTCTAGATGCATCGTGTGGTGCCAGTCTACACCCTTGGAAAAACAGTTCAGCCACTAGAGCTTTCACCTAAATAGGTCACAGCATCAACGCACATCTCTCTCAAAAATCCAACAAAATCTTCATGCAAGATTTGCAAAGCAGTGCAATACAATACAATTTAAAACCAGACCTTTCATCAACCTTTGCTGTTTATACACATTTTATCCAAGACTTTTCTCCATTTAGATCTTTAATGCACTTAGTCAGTTCTGTTTGCTGCAGAGAAGGTTTATTTTTAGCAACATGACAACAAAGCTCAGCATAGTAAATGAAAAAGATTTTACCGTAAACATTTTTCAGAAGAGAACATAGTTAAAAAAAAAGAAAGAAAAATAAATCAAAGGTCAAAACTTGATGTTAGCTAGCTAATGTAGCTTTCTTGGAGTGACAGGACAGTGACAGAAAGTTGTCTCTGAGTACATACAATCCAAGATGGCTGCTTTGGATTGCACAAACTAGAGCAAGTTGCAGAAACAGTGCAAGCAAAATTGTACAATTTACTTGTGTGCATGTTGTTCTAACGTTAAAATGAAGAGAAATATTTTCCTTTTGGCTCTGTTAGGAGTTAGTCTGGCCTTCCTCTTCTGGGGTGCAACAGCATTACTAGATCAGATCGCTAACTTCTGAGTCAAATCGAACATAACAGGTTTTTTTTCTGTTATAAGAGATGAGAAAGAACACTTGAGAAAATTGAAGAAGTTAGATTGACCTCCTAGCTGGGCTTTTCTTTCTCTGCTTTCGTCCAGAATCACCTCTTGTCACTTTACATCCAATTCTAACATTCACTTTAAAGTACAACATGAAAGGAGCAGCTTCTTTGTGACAGTCTGAACTACCTTACATATCAGGATTAAAAATGCAATAATTCTCTTTGATGATGCTTTTTAATTTATTTTTTTTCTTTTTTGTACTGCCATGAAATTATTAGCCTGCAAAAACCTGCTACAGTAATGGAACCTGTACCTTCAATGCCATTTCACTTTGATTATCTGTGCTCTCCTCCGTGGGTGTTTGCCCATTGATATTCCAAACACGTAGAACTGTAACTGCGGCAATACGTCAAAAAAGTCCTTTTATGCTGCTCTTGTCCCTCTTTGCTGTATGAATACTTTATCGATCTGTGAGCTAAATTTGGCTGGTAGCTTGCAGAAGCCTGGCACCGAGGCTGTACTTTTCAATTGCACTGACAGAAAGATGGAGAATCAAAAAAAAGGTCCACTCCTTTTCTCTCCTCACTACTTCACAATATATCTGTAAGAGTAGCACTCTGTATTTTGCCAATTAATAATGGAGATAAGATCTTAAATCAAAGTTTAGGCAAAAAAGCTTTTTTAGTTTTTAGCAGACTGTGTCTGGTCAAAGCTTGTGGGAACGTGCTTTGGAAGGAAATTAGATTCTTTTTATGATTCTTTTACACTGAAGATTGAGAAATTTCTCTGGAAAACAAAGGTGGGACATTTGTGTTGTAGCATGTGACTTCAGAGGTTTAGTTGCTGCAATAAAAACAGCAAAATGTTTTTGATATCATGGTCTGTAAATATGTTTCAGAAATTAAAACCACTTGGTTCATATCTAGTACAAGTAAGTTTTGTGATAAAAATCCTGAATGTAAATGAAAAGATTTACATCCAACACCAACCCTGTCACTGGCCTGACAGACCAAAGGTTTCATATTTTTTGCTCAAAACACCTTAAACAAATACACAATTATAGCGAAGGGTTTACACACACTCATCATAATCCTGGATATAATATTAATTTTAGCCTTCCAGCGACCTTTTAGAGTATTTTCTTTGACTGGGTTGAAAAAATGCACAGACCTAGTTTATAAACAGAGCATTTCAGAGACGTGTTAGTCTGCTTCATTTTTATACGTTTTTAGGATTGTTTTCCTGTTGGAAGACTCAGTTCTTTAGGTTTCAATTTTGATCTTATGTCAAGTTAAAAAACTTAGTAAAATTCTTCTTTCAGCTCATAAATCATGCTTGACATCTGGAACATTGCTTTTAAGTTTAAAGTATTCACCTTGGGAGCTTTAAACATACTTCTTCTCATTTTGTCCGAACAATTAAATATTTGACCATAAAATATTCCTGACACTTTCCATGTGGTCAACGAAATATTGAAGTTTACCCTAAAAGTGTCCATTTTCCTAAGGTCAATGCTGGCTTGGGTTCTTCCTGGATTTACAAGCTAATTTCCTTTCATCAAAACATGTTTGGCTCAAATGGCAGAAACTTGGACACATTGTAATGTGATGCAATCATTTCATAACTGACAATTAAAAGCTAATTCCCAACCTTTACTCTTCAAATAGCTCAAATATATGCTTAAAATAAACTCTAACTTGGTTCACATTATTAATATATTAATGTGGGAATACAGAATCATGCTTTAGTTTTCTTTAATCTTTTATGACTTAATATATTTGTATTTTTATGATCAAATAGGCAATTTTTAGAATACGTTTTGGATCACCTGAAAAATGTTAAAGCATTTTTTTAACTTGTACGTTTTTGCATGAGCCAAATCTAGAATATATGTTTGGAAGCACATTGTTATTTTCCTTTATCAGCCTAAATTCAAGCAAAAACTTCCTGATAATATTAAACTCTAATTAATGTGATTGCTCATTCCTATGTATCTCCCATATAAAAACTTTCTCTGGTAACATAAATATGTTCACCCTAACAAAGTGCCTCTTGCCCACTCAACTCTCAACTTTAATGAAGTCTTTAAAGCACTTAAAGAAATTTAAGTTTTAAAATCTGTTTTAAAGCTTTCTGCTGATGGTTAAGTGCAGTCATGAGAGCCTATAAATTCTTTCTCATTGACCTATTGTAAGTCACAGCGCCTGTACAGGTCAGGGAAATGAGTGAAAAGTGTAAATGGTGCTCAGCTGAAGAAAAACGCAGAGATGGTGCCTTCAGAATTCGCTTGGTCAGGAGTGAAAGTAATTGATGTGTGGGTGGATTTTTTCTACAGGCAACCAATAATTTTATGGATTCTGGTTCTCTGTTCCTTTTCGATGATCCTCTGAGGCCCCACCCTGCCGTATTGCAGAGTCTTCCCAAACAGTTCCACCTAAGGGTGGAGCAGCACTGCATGAGATATCAACAGAGATTTTGCATTTCCTAATAAATGATCTGCTTGATTAATAACTTTCAGAGGGTGATAAACACCAAGAAAACCAAAGACTCAGCTGAACAGTTTTCATATATTTAAATTATGCAAAAACTGCTCATAAGTGTGTTTTATTACCTCTCCTTCTACATGCAATTCAAGTATAACATGCATCTAAATGAAGTTTAAACTTTGCGCTCTGAAGAAAGCATAATTCCATTGTCACTGAGTCAGTCATGCATACATTAACATCTCTGCCATCCTGCTGCAATTTGCACCATCTAATATACATGAACACATGTTCTCTCCTCCTAATCTGTCACCATTCTCAATGAGGTTATTGCCTAATCAATCTCATCATTTTTCCATTCTTCTTTCTTTCTCCTTTTTTTCCACATCCCCCCTGTGTTTCTCACTCTTTGCTGTTTGTACACGTTGCTGTGTGTTACGTAAGCTCTACAGCAGCAGCAGCAGAGAGAGAGGGAGGGAGGACACTCACAAACGCATCAAACCACACCTAACAGAGACTGCAGTGCTCAGCAGAAAAGATACCAGCACTGATCGGATGGAGAAAAAACTCCATATAGGCCAACACAAGTGGGTGAAGCAGGGATGGAGTGATACGGAGGTGATTAGTTCAAATAAGTGATAGGAATAGCAACAATATCTATCTGCAAGGAAGACTAAATAAAAGAGGCAAAGATATTGTAGATGTGATTAAAATAATACTACTAGAATCAAGTACAACAAGAATAGAAAGAACAATATAATTATATTTCAATTAATATCAAAGACACAGGTAGTTCACACCAAACTCTGACCCCACCACCTGAATTTCACTGTTAAAATCAATATTTAAGATCTTCGTTCGATCTGTAACACTCTGGCAATTGCTTAAGCCTCAGTTTCTTGTTACCTCACAAGATTGGTCCTCGGCTGCTATAGCCTGGGCTCCTTCACAATTTAAAATCTTGGTGTTTCATATGGTGTTTTTCATACTTTGATTATCTTTTAACAACTGATTATTTTAGTCTCTGTTGCTTTTACTAAAATCTCAGTCCAGTCTGTTCAGTCATCTCTGATGTCACCAAGGCATTTTTCAGCACACAAATGCCACAAATAAGAGATTTCTTCATTTTTGGACCATTTTTTATAAACCCCAAAGATGGTTAAGCATTAAAAGTCCCAGTAAATCATCAGTTTCCAAAATTCCCAACACCATACCACCTTCAAACCAACTTAAATTATTTTTTCTTCCCATTTTGATGATTGGTTTCAAGATTAGCAAGCTATTTTCATAGGGTCTAAAAACCTCAAAGCACTGAGTTACTGTCTTGTTATTGGTGATCCACTATATATCATTTGATTAAACAGGTATATGTTATGAAGCATACTGTTTGTAAATTTACTTAGAGATGTTTCACATTTATTGTGTGTCATACTTCATTTTGGTATTACATATTACAATGAAAAAAATATTTACTATTTTATCCGACTGGATCATCTGTAAATTAATGTAGGGAGGATATAATCTTGTAAATATAGTAAGGTTACATTACTTTTATCACTGTAAACAAGACACCAGGTTAACTTTTTCTTACCTATATTTTCATTGCCATCAAACCTAAAAATCTGACATATTACCCAAATATTAGAGTTCAACAGCAATTAAAATGAAAGAACTCAAAAGTCCAAGGTAACATCAGTTAACAAGACTTTTACTGGTCTTCTAGCATTAAATTATTTACAGTAATGTGATTTTTTATTTTTTATTTTTTACTTCAGCACATGTTACTTTAGGCACAACAAACTAAACAACAAATATTGTAATCCTTATTATTAACATTAGAATATAAAATTGTGTGCCAGTCACAAAGAACAAGATTGACAGATTTGTTTCTTAATCTTTGCCATTACTTTTTCTTTAGCTAATTTTGTACTTGTTTTCTTAAAATTATTTAATACAACTCAGAAACAAAACCCATTTAACCTCTTAAATGATGAAGTTTTGTTGGTCATATATAGAAAGCATTCATGAAAACATCCTTTAATATTCAGAAACAACTGGCTTCTGCGCAGTTTATTTCATTTATATAAAACCAATTCACAGCAAATGCAACCTAAATCATTTTGCAAGGCAAGTCATCCAAATTTATAACAACTTAAGTCTAAATTCGGATGAAATTAGATTATGACATAAGACTAAGATCCAATCTTGCAGTCCAATCCAATCTGAACTGTATAACAATACAGTCAAATTAGGTTGCTTATGTAATGTTGACTCATAAAAGTACATCTAACAAAGCCCAGCCAATTGCATCAAGTCACCAACTTTGCAGCAATTGTTTGTTACCTCCGAATAAGGAATTGGCGACTATGGAAAGGAAGAACTCCATTTTATTAACATTAAACAACCTCTAGCTAAACCCGGCTCAGTACTGTGTGTGCATTCATCTGGCATGAGCAACTGGTTGTTGAAATGATGAATGTGCTCTAAGATATTAATTAAATAATCATAATTTGTGAGATTTGACCAAATCTGTATCATAAGAGGGTTTATTTTTTGTCTCATTTCTAATAGAGAAATAATCTCCATTGTTTTTTCTAAACATTTTTTGTTTCACTTTACAAGATACAATATTGTGCAGCATTATTAAAATCCAGCAAAGAAAATTATTGGGTATTTTGCAATTTATTTAAAAAGGCCAATAGGGTTCAGATATGTTGGCCCCACAGCTATTCAATTTATTCAAGTCTTTTAGGATATTCAGACTAACAGTTGGTTAATATTAACTGGAACAATTGAATAAACAGTAATGCAATAAAACACAAATGGAGGATGCATGAAGACCATTTGATCAAATAAAACAAAAGCAAAGCTGTGCTGAGTTCTTGATTGGCTTACATTTTATTAAATCACTTCTTACTTAAATGTTTTATGTTTGGTGGTTTCTTCCAGAAAAAATGCAGAACATGTAGCTTTTCAATTCAAAATAGTAATTAATCAATATTGTACTTGTCAAGACAAGGAACATGTGTGAAATAAGAGAGCTAAAATCAAAATTTGGATGCAGGGGATAAAAAAAATCATCAGGAAATGAGCACTGAAACATGGCTTTGCATATTTGTCAAAACGAAAGGAAGAGTTTCCCTGGGAATGGGAATGGGAATGGCCAGCAGGAAGGAGAGAGTGAGGGAGGGAGTGATGAAGGACGAAATGGAGAGGAAGAGGAAATGAGGCAGAGTGAGGCAGAAATGGAAGGATCGCAAGAAGAGGAAAGACATGGATAAATAATTAAATGACCATATATGGCAGGAGAAGAGTGGAGAGATGGAGGAATGTAGAGAGGGAGAGGAGTAGAAAATGGGCAACAAAACTGTGGCATATGGTGCATCAACACACATACACATGCACAAACACACAACTACATGTATATATTGACATAAATAGATGTAAGGGGTTTTATTTATACTACTAAATACTATATTTAGTAATATTTCTAGCTCTGACTGTCACAAATAAAGATAAACATGAAGACTGGCTAAGGAAAATAATCGTCTGTATTCATCATTTTAAGACTTATTATGGTCACCAGAATGTCACTAATGATTAATTTAAACTATTTTTAACATGATTATTGTCCTAGCTGAGTAAATTAACATTAATTATAGGTTCTATTTTCTTACATGATTTCTACTTGATAAAATCTAAATTTATAATATTCTTTCTGTTCATTATTAGAATTTAATAAAGGGGTTTTACACAGACTGTGTTTTCCAGATGTGTCAATAACTATGAACAGGTTCAACCTGCTTTTACAAAACAGTTCAGTCATCAGCAGAAGGTAAAATTATAAATTTCTCAAACACGATGCCAGTAATGGTTGTTTTCATCCAACAAATTTATATCACTAAGGACTAATTTGTTGAAATAAAAAAACAGATGGTGCATCTCTGCAACCAGCTGCCATTTAGCCGTGGATGAAGAGGGAAGGCCCAAATCATATCAGTAAACTAACTGCAGTCATGTGGAAATGACATTGAAAAACCAAAGAAACATGTTAAAAATCTAAAATTTTACATGATTGAAGAACCAGGTGTTTATTAGGGTTAGATATTGTAGAGCTAAGGCTTTCCAGATGTCATCCAAATCAGCGTGTTAGCTAAACATTTTCAAAATGGTTTGTATATTGAACAGCAGGCCATAATTTTGATTTCTAACATTAGAAAAATGTACTAAACCCACAGACCATTGTTGATATAGTCTATATGTCTGACTGCCTTGAAAACAAAACCACACATTGAACTAGCTTCCGAGCTGAATCAAAGAAACGGAAAAGTTCACTGTTTTTTAAAAAATCTGGTCTGCATATGATCATGTCTGCTCAGATCAGTAATCTACACAATAACCAAACTTAAAGAACAGATAGTTCTGGACCAAACGGAGAGTACTAAAAACACAGACTGAGATAAATGAAAACATTTTTTTATTTGTCCAAAGGCCAAAAATAGTGTTTTGAAAGCTATTGAGAAATGACTGCAGTGTACAAAGGTAAGGATCTAACCTGAGCAGATTCTTTCCCCCTTCTGATTATTGATTCTTTAAAATACTGTTTTGGCTGAAACACTTTTCTGCATTTTTTAAATAAAAATACAAATACTTGTAGAGTCATATTTTTCTCAAACATATTGCTAAAGTCCATATCTACACACTTTAAAGTTACCAGATTTCCTCTGATTCTGCTTTTTAAATTGTGCTATCAAAGATATTAGTAAAATTAAGAAGTAGTACTTAAAATATTGTGTTATTTATTAAAATATAGCTATAAAAACAAACATAACCCAGTGTGAAAAAGATTCAAGTTTTTGTGATGAGTAGCAACAAGCTTTTTTCTTCTACTCTTCTTTTTAGCCACATAGGAGGATCTTAAAATTATTGAATCCACAGCAAATTTACTGAGCTTTGACTACGTCACTCAAAGACCTTAATTTTAATTAATGTATTGACATTTTCCTTCAAGATTTTCTGCTCAAGAGAAAAATTTATTGTTAAATGGGCCCACTACATAATGTTTCTCCAGCATTTAGTGTATATGTCTATATATATTTTTCCTTATCACAATAAAAATATCGCAAGCTCACATTATAACCATCTAATATTAATTTGTCTTTATAGGCTTGGCTACCTTTTCTAAAATCAGGCACATTGTTATAAACATATTAACCAAGTCACTTTTGGTAGCTTTATCTGAATTGATGATCTATAGGAAGTGTTTCAGTACAACCAAGCATTTTTCTCTGAGACTCAGAGATGCCTATACTCTCATGTATTCCTGCCTCATCTTCAAACACAATTAGAAACCAGAGACCTGGGCATTATTGACTGCAGGATCCCATCTTATTCACACACACACACACACACACACACACACACGCGCGCGCACACACACTGCAGGCAAGAATCACATGAGCAAACACCAGCCATTTTCCAAAAAGTCAGAGGATATTCAGGTCAGACTTCCTGTAAGCTTCATTGCCACCTTCTAACACACACATACACACATGTATGCATCAGTCCTCACACATTATATTTCTGCTGCCACAACACTCATAAAGAAATCATCCCTCTTCAACTATAAGGACACACACTAACACCAAGAAACTGCATATCACATAAACACACACATATACACATTTCTGTGCAGTTTACATGAAAAGAGAACATCTGAGCACACACTTGACAGCAAAATGCAAAGTAACGCAAAAATGCACACACACACGTATTATTTTCTTCATCCTTTCTCTCCTATCAGACACATTCAAGCATACTGAGAGCTCAAACTGACACACAGGCACACACTGTGCACGTACGAGGAGGCTCACACATGTACGCTCTCATGTCTCTCTCTGCACCCACAAAATTCACTTGACAGCCATTTTCCAAACATGCATGAAGCTGCAACACACACAGTGACACCTCAAATATCTCACAACACACACACGCATGCATTTCTTTTAATTATGTCTGCTTTACGCAGCATGAAGCCCACATCAAAACTAAAAAGGAATAAATAGCAATGGAGAATGACAAAACCCAACAGAGAAGAGGATAAGAAAAACAGCAAAAATCCTGCCTTTACCTGCCACCCGTGAGTGTGTGAGTGTGTGTGTGTGTTCTGCCTTGCACGGCAATGGAGAAAATACTGGAGAGGCTGAGAGAGGGAGAGGAGGAAAACAGGAGGGGAAGAGGAGGGGGTGAGTTGTGTGACGGAGGGGGGGGAGGGGAGATGACTCAGAAGGGAGATGGAGAGAAGAAGATGAGTGTTAATTAAAAAAGGAGAAGATGGACCAAGAGTTTGGATGAAGGGATAAGGACAGGGTGCAGAGGCTCGATGTCCAACAGTGGTGGTAAAAATAGATGATGGGTGGACAGCTTCTTGTCTCCCAGTGTCTCAGTGTCTTTCTCTACTGCTGTAGTGGGGTTCAGTCCGTATACATGCAGTTATATAATCCATCTTCTCCACCATGCTCAGACATGATGATCCTCTGTATGAATATGTTTCTGCTGCCCTGAGAATGAATTAGGGAAATTTTACTTCCTATTGTGAAAGGAAGGGAAGATTTGCCTTAAGGTGAAGGTCAGAGTAAAGGTTGATTTTTCAGTGTTGCTGCATTAACTGCAAAATCATAAACAAGCAACATCTCCTCTCCTTGTGTTGGTTGATGTGCAGCTGTGACCCTTTATTTATAAAACTAACCCATTTTTAATCCAGGTGGTCACAGTGTGAGAGCTCAAAAATATGGGAGAAACAAGATGTATATATGCAAAATTTTTATCATTGTGATTTTAAGAATATATATGTCCTCCTCTTCTGGAATAAAATAATAAACTCAGTTATTTACATCACTGTATGGTTTTATTAAGTCATCCAGAAGTCTATTTTGAGTTTCTAATAATTAGGTGAATGTTTCACAGTATTTTGGTGTTTCTTGTGCAAAAAATATAATCCAGAACCCACTTTCAGTACTTTGCGTCTCTAAACTTAAATAACAGGGGTAAGGCTTGAAGTATTGCATGCTTGATACTGTTACAATGCATATATTTACAAGTTATAGGTCTGTGCAAAAAATAACATGTTTATTCATCTTTTAATATTTGTTTGTTTTCATTCCTTTTTGATTATGAACCCAGAATAATCTCTAAACTCATCTGAGAACATCCCAGGAAAAGTACCTTCTTTCACTTTCATGCAACACCAGCTTTCAAAGCCAGCCCAATGCATTAGCAAACAGAGCGCCTCCTAAAAATAAACCCTAGATCAGAAAGTAGACTCCAGAGGTTGTGGACTCTATAAAGAATGTGTCAGTATTTAAATATTACTGAATTGTTTCTATATTTCAAACTTGAAATTGTTTAGAATAATAAAATGTAATATATATGGAAAGAACTGTTCTGCATACACAGCTGCATACATATGAAACTCTGCGCCAGACTCTTGGCAAGACCTTTGACATGACATTGAGATAAAATGACTGCCAGGCTACAAAACTCTGTATTGCAAAAAACTGTTCCCTAAAGTGCATTTGTGTTTGTTTCTTTGTTAGAAAGACTGCATCTTGGTAATCTTGAAGAAATACTTTGCTTCAGACAGTGAAGTCTCAGTTTTGTCACTGTTGGACAAAAACTTTGTTTTTTCATTTAGTCAGTTTTGTTATCTTGTGAAAATCAACTGGATCAGTATTCACATCTGTCTGGGTTTCATTTAACATGAAAAATATAAAAAAGAGCAACTGGCTTTTAAATGGTATGAATGCACGTTTCACTTTCACTCACTCTTCAGTTTATTAAAAACACTTTACTAACACCTGGGTTGTTCTGTTGTTCTCTGAACTATTTCATGTGGGACAGATTCAACAACATGTGCCTGAGATTCCTCAGAGATTTTAACTCATATTGACACTGTAACAGAGCACAATGGCTACAGATTTAGATCTGATCAGATCACTGAAGAGAATCTCCTATTGGACTGAGATCTAGCAGCTGTCCAAGCTTATGGGATAGGGTTAGGTCCTTTGACATTTGACTTCAATAAATCCTTTTTGTACATAAGTCACTGGACATTTTCTCTTTTAAGGACTATCCTCTAATAAAGTAGAAGAATATTCAGACCAGGTCAACTGACAGAAGCAAACATGTCATGTTAAAACTCTTTTAAATTGTCCTAACTCCTCATTTTGAACTTCAGTAAAGCACATCTAAAAACATTGAGATGCTTTTATTGCAACAAGCAGTTTTACAAGTTTACCTAATGAACTGGCCTGATTATGTTCAATTCCTGGGAGATCATAAGTGAAAATTAAATGTATTTATTGTCATATTTGAAGCTCATGTCACAATTACAACAATTGCTTGGTTATTTTGTAAAACGTCCTTTACATTTACAGCAGTAGCTTTAATTTAAAGTACAGAAATTAAAAATAATTTGTTTGCTTCAGCTAATGTGTTCTTGCTGTTCTAAAAACAGACTGGTGAAGTTGTTAATGCTGACTGCAGGGTGATACTGATACACATTGACAGGGCAAAAGGGTGAAACCAGTGTGTTCTTGGTGTGTGTGGATGTGTTTATCTCCTAACTGTATGCCTTTTTGTTCACCTGTGTATTTTTGTGACAATGCAAGTGTGTAAGTGTGCCAATAGTGGTACGTTCTTATGTGTAGACGTACATCCGTGTGAGTGTGCAAGAGTGTGAGATAATCTGTAATTAAATTCCTGAGTTTAATGGGATTATCTAAGGGAGACAAGCAGCACTGTGTCCTTGACATCCATCCCCGGTTAGCCACAACCAAGCAGCTGACAGACACACACACAGACATTTGGGGGAAAATAGAAAGAAACGGCAAGAGAAAATAAGATAAAGCAGGAAGAAGCAGCAAAGTAAAAAAAGATAGAATTACTAGAGATCAAAAGAGCACAATGAAAACCTTGTGAAGATATGAGAACAAAGGCCTTTCAGGGTGAGTGTAATAAACAAGTGACTTGCATTGTAATTATCTCATTTTCTGTTGCGTTACACTGAAGGTCGACTGGCCTTCCTCTCAGCAAGGTTCCCTTCCACCTACAGCACAAACTGACAGCCAGGTCAACCAACACAAATATT
Source organism: Alfaro cultratus (assembly GCA_903066825.1). Taxonomy (NCBI): domain Eukaryota; kingdom Metazoa; phylum Chordata; class Actinopteri; order Cyprinodontiformes; family Poeciliidae; genus Alfaro; species Alfaro cultratus. The sequence continues at coordinate 31,529 of CAEFZX010001934.1, read as the reverse complement.
CAAATCACTGAACACAAAAAGAATTAGCTTACTCTGACAATATTGCACACATAATGACTATTTTCTAATCTGTAATATGTTTTTTATTCATGGTTCATTGTTTTGTTTTTAAAAAATAAATCATCCCCAATCCTGTTTTTGGTTTTCACATATATCTATATCTCAGGTCATTTGTGTATAAACAGGCACCTTCTTTAAATATTTCAGATTCTCATGTTTTTGTCTTTCAGATTGTTTGGTTCTTTTGAAATATTTAGACAAAGACCTTAAGCCAGCATCCAGAGGAGCAGTTCACAGATTCAGCTCCATTATCCTCCTGACTACAAGAAAAAATAAAGATTGTCTAGTCATTCTTTTTTTTTAATTCCCAATTGTTCCCAATTTTTATTTTTGATGCATCCATTCCAGTGGACATTGGATTGTCATACAATTGAAACTAGACTTTGAAGCTGATCATTAATTCTAAAGGAAAATAAAAGTTAACATAATATTAAATGAAACTTTTAAATTACTGCTTATTCTGTATACAAACTCAAAAAAGTAAACAGTAGCACTTTGAATGAAACTCTAATCCCTATTTTGTGCATTTATACTGAGGTACGGTGCAGCTGCAGAACTTTGCCATTTTACTTTTTTACTGTCGCATAGTTGTTATGATGCATAACTGTGGCAATTATTATTGTTGTTACACCTAAAAGCAACCAATTATGTTGAAAGCTCAAATAAAACCTGAATTATGACTCCATTGCACAGAGGAGTTGAAAATGAAGCTTCATGGATGCAGAGCAGAACCAAAGAGCAGAGAGCGGAGGAAATTCAAACTATTTCATCCATTGATCATAATGGGTAAGATATCCCATATCTCCTATCCCAAACCCCAACATCTCACTGACTGGCTTTCTAACCACACAGGCAGACAGAGATTTAAAGAGGTGTGGCGAAAGCAAGGGAGGTGGATTGGGAGTGATTGCCAACAATTGATGGTGTCATCAAGGAAATGCTACTCTGGAATATTATTTCTGCTGCCAGGAAATTGAGCTGTTTCATACATGAGATTCATGCTGTGACAGTCTTCAGTCAGAGTCCTTTTCATATTCTTTGCAAAACTGACTGCTACTGGATGTCCTTCTTGCCCACAGACATCACCATTCACTATGACTCTGTAGCTATGGTTGATTTCAGTTAAAACATTTAATGTACCGTTGAGACAAATTAACAGTTTTTGAACTGAAACTGACTTGATTTGATTTGAATCATGTTCCAGATGGCCTTTGATTGCTTTTAAATTCATTTCATTAAGAATTGGAGAATAAGACTATGGAGAAAGATATCTGCGCATCCCTCTTATTTCAGTTACCCTTTTGTTAAATCACAATAACTGAAAACATGAAATTAATATTCATCAATTATGCAGCTCAACAACATAACTCAGAATGTTCACATAAATTAAATCTGAGATGCCTAATTCTTCCTGTAAGGCCGGTAATACATGTTATCTTTGAATTTGACACTTTTGTGGCTCATATTTTTGAAACATTACAACTGTGAACATTCTTTGTGTTTTAGATATCATTTTATTGCCACTCTGTTATAACTTTATGTTGCATTTTTCGAGCAAAAAACTGCAGAAGACAAACCACAGACTTGGAACAAATACAGTTTGACCTTTATCGCCCTCTATTGGTCATTGAGGAAATTTTCGCTCTCTCAATATGTGCTCAGTATTGTTAGTATTAATGACGTTTGCTTGATATATGTAAGTATGTGATAGAAAATGTTGCTTTTCAGGGACTGCTTCTTGAAAGATATTGATTGGCGGCATTCCTAATACTTTGCCGGTAGTGTAGTTGCAGCAAAAGTCGCTTTTAAAAAATAAATTCCAGAAGAAATAAGATTGATTTTTTATTTTTTTTTATTTTTCTGTAGTTAGATAGCACACCCTGAGAGGTGTAACTGAAGAAACTGTTGGATAATTTCCTTTAAATTAAGCAAAACAAAAAAAAATTGTCTCTAAAAATATCACTAAATAAAATTCAAACTGAAGCATACAGTGCAACTGATGTGAAGGAATTCAGAAAAATTCCAGGCGTGCCTGAATACAATCCAATTAATTTGTCCGACTTCCCGAACAGGAGGAAGTGAGATTTCCAGGAAGGAATTGAACGCACCACACCAGTCGGAACACTCCAGCGGTGGTGAACGGACAAGGTAAGAGCTGACAGCTTAAAAACTTGTAGTTTTGCGACTTTAAATGAAGAAGTATAGTTAAGGAAACAACCACAGCTTTTAGTGTAGCTTGTTCTACTGTAATAGTTGTACCGACTAGTCGGTTGAAACTAATTCTACTAACCCGCAGCTGTCAAAACAAACTACTTCCTTTGGCTAAGTTTATGCTAGCAGCGGTGTTAAATCTCTGGTCAGTTACCGAACAAGTAAACCAGCGCTGCTGGTGAGATGAGTCGTCATTAAACTTATATGTTTAGTTTTAAATATTTCCCCCTTCTCGACTTTTATGTTCTTCCTTTTTTCATTTTTCTTTTTTGTTTTTTTCAAGGAATAATATTGATTGTGGGCGTTGGGGTTAGTTTACGTCAGTTTAGCTAACTTTAAAAATCAACACCCTGTTAAATATTAGTTTCGTTTTAAAGCTACCGTCAGCAATCATCAACATCACGATTTTATATCTGGTTTTATTTCTAAAAGTAACATCGTGGCTGTTGAGCCGACTCTGATTGTTCATCTATTCTTTCGATGCGGAAGTGACTAAGAAGAAGAAACTCTCAACCATCAATCTTAATCATTTAAAGGTTTAAACACGTTTTAAATGTGTACTAGAACGATCTGACATTGCGTGTAACTTTTTTTTTGCGTTTTGTGTCAGAAGTAAGAATTAATTAATTGACTTGTTTAGTTGTTTGTTGTGTATAAAATGAAAGTGTTTTCCCATTTTGTTATACTTTCAGTCCATCGTCTGTAGTCCCTGGCAGATTGACAAGCTAAATCAAAATTAAAGCATTACATTACAGTTTGACAAAGACATAGCCATGAGTACAAAAGTCACTTGCTTGCCTATTATCACAGATTTCATTGGTAATTAACCACTGTTATTAGAGAACTGGTTGTAAATTCATTCATTAGACCAGTCAGGCTGTTTCTGGCCAATACAGATGTCTGGGTTTCTTTGCCTTGTTGTTTCCAGTTTGGTTCAGTTTCTTTTTTTCTAAGCATTATAAAATAAAAATAGCATTTTTATTTTTATAAAATGAAAATACTACCCACATCAATGGGTAGTATTTATTTTTATTCTAAAGCAAAATTAAAACATTACTAGATTATCGTTATAGATCTCTCAAAACATATTTGTCTAACATTTATAGTGTTTATTTTACTAAGCTCAAAAAACATCAAAAATACTTGTATTTGTATTTTTATACAATAAATGTTTGACTTACCTACCACAAATCAGAGCCAACAAAGAGAACATCTGATTTCTGGCTGATTGGTTGGTGTGTTTTTATAGTAAGCATAACAAGCATAATTAGCAAAGGAAGGAATGTTATTGTTCATAAAAATTGGTTGTATTATTTATATTTTAAGAAGATTTAAATACCGTGTTGGATCTTTACATTTTTTCAAATTATTTTGTCTGGAGAAATTCAGTTGGTTAAAAATATTAAATAAGCTCTGCATGTCTGACACTTTTTTTAAAAATTGATGTTATCTCATTTTGTTGTGTAATTGTCTGACGATTCTCACATGCCTTGACATGCAGAAGTGTGTTCTACTCTTCCTTCTCAAATAAATATGAAATTTAATATAAATAGAACATTGCGTGCATATAAAGCTGTAGGATTGTTTCTCTGCTATTCAAAGACTTTCTTTGTGATCTGGTGGAACTTGTGATGGTTTTGATGTGTAACAAAAACAAACACTTGACCTGTTTACTTTTTATACGCTTTTGGAACCCATTTTTAAGATGTTAAACAATTTCAGAATGACTTATTCTGAACCTGAAAAAAAAAACGTATAATTTGTTGAATGTTTTAAGACTGATGGCCAAACAGGACCAACTTGATATCCCTGACAACAGTGTGTGCAAGAAGCAGAAGTGAATTGAAGGATCATTCTTGCCAATAATTGTTCAAAATTGTTTTCATGTGAATACAAATTACCTCTGAAGAATGTTTTCCTGACATTCCTGCAGCCATTTACCGTGTGTCCCTGACTCATCAGGGTTTAGCTGAATGCTGCATACTGCCAAAATGACCCAAACAAAGAGCCAGTGATGGAGTGGCAGCCCATAGCCCTGTGCCATTGTCCCACCTAATGAACCAGCAGCCTGGGTATGCTAGCTGCTTGGTGTCTGGGTGGTCACAGGTTCTGCCTTCATTGTGTTGTAAACACTGCTGTACAGCGCGGCCACTGTTTCTGTCTACTTGTCTCGTAGTCAGTTCCTGCTCCTGGCATTCCTGGCAGGCATACTGGTTTTATAGCTCATGGTTGTTATCTTATGGAAAAGAAGAAGCAGAAGGGCAGGATTTTTTTTTCTTCAATTAGTTTAGTTGGCATGTTCATTAAGCTGTACCCATTAGCTTTGAAATGGAAAAAAAAGTATATATATAGACCACACCTGTATTAAAGCCGCAGGTGCCCATCTTAAAAATGCAATAGCCTACCAGGGAAAGTCACTAATCATTATCTTTGTCTTCTTCCTGTGCACTAAAACCACTTAAGTCATCTTTTTTAGTGTCAGTATTGAACAGTCTCACACACTTCTTCAGTCTCTAACTCTCTCAAGTCACTTTTCACTCTAGATCAATTCGCTCTTGAGCTTATGCTGTGCTCTTCTTCACTCAGCACCCTGGGTGGCAGTAACAGCCTTTTCAGCCTGTCAATGTAGGCCTTCTAATGAGCCATCATTTGATCCAGGTGCGTTAAACCAGGGAGAGAACTAAAACATGCAGGATGCTGGCCCTTGAGGACCGACTTTGGGCACCACTGATCTAAACCATTCCATTGTGTCTCAGGCTGAATGTTTAGGGCCACTGTGCAGGTGGAAGGTGAACCGCCACTCCAGATGTTATGTCTTTTGGAGCTACAAACAGCTTTTCTTCCTCTATCTGGAATTAGCTCTATTTTTAAACTGAACAGCTTCCATGAAGCATGCCCACAGCACGATATAGCCACAACTATGTTTCACAATGGTGATGACATGTCCAGGGTGATGTTACGTTTCTGGCACACAGGTCAAAGTCTTGAATGTTGATCTCCTCTGAGCACAGCACCTTCTTCCACATATCTTCTGAGTCCCATGCATTGCTTCTGGATTCTCATGAATTTATTTATTTCTGCTGTTTCTTAAAGGCCAGATTTCCCATTGACTGGTTTCTCTTTGGAAAAATCTTTGAAAAAGCATATGCTGTTTTTCATCCACTTAGTTATGTTACATTTGTGTTGGCCTGATCCCCATGTTATGCATTGATGATTGTGGTTATGTGACAAAATGTCCCAGAAAAAATCCAAGGGGTATGAATACCGCTGTAGATTTTGTCATGTTCTCACATGTAATTTCTCTGCTTTACCTTTTTATCTGTGTAATCCCATTAATGTCTCCTCCTCAGATGCAGACTATAAAATGTGTGGTAGTGGGTGATGGTGCTGTGGGGAAAACATGCCTACTCATCTCCTACACAACCAACAAGTTTCCCTCAGAATACGTACCAACCGTGAGTAACCAATAATAAAATACCACTTGTTATACACTGTGAAGTGGTCAAAGCTGATATGAATTGATATTTATAGAGCTACAGAAGCAGGGTTATTTTTTTACTCTTAACACTGTGCAGCTCTTTCCTGGCACACAGGAAGTGATACTTGTTTACAGTGCCTGGACAGAAAAAACTAAATGAGCTTTTACCAGAACTCCAACCTTTATGAAATTGGAAGATATCACACTACAGCCAAACATGAATATAATGTTACATTTCACTGTAAGTTTATACCAAATGGTTGTTTTCCCCTCTAAACAAAATGTATCAGAAGTTTGCACAATAAAGCTGAAGACAGATCAGTGAGTTTCAACCCTTTCTGGCCGTGCAGCACCTGATTTAGCCTCCGTTTGTTGGTCGGTCTGCAGAGTTCCTCAGTTTTATGGATCAGATTACTGCTGGGAGTGGTTCCAGAATAGTTCTTGTTATATTCCGGCACAAGCAAGACTGATCTTGCACACCTGAGTATGTATGCTGGCATAAACATAGACATCTACTTTCACTTTTATTATCAGTTCCCTAAACTGATTAGATGTTTGCAAAGTGAGTGAGATCAAAATTAGTTTTGTTCTTACGCTTTTTTTATTTCAAAAATACTGTTTACACTCATAAACGATATTTTTATGTTTTTATTTTTATGTTTCAGTTATGTTTATTATAAACATAATTGAAAAATATCACACATAAAAATGTCATTTTAATGTATGCATTTTGGATTTAGGCGACTCTTGGTGGCAGTTTGTTGCACTTTATGAAATCAACCATGCATATACTGTTTGATTGTAAGTATTGGAGCAGCACCCTGCTGAGTAACAGAACCCCAACATTCTGCAGCTATATGCAAAATGTGGTTCAGATTCTCTGCTGAGGATGCAAACTCTGCGTTCTGCCTCGTAACAGCAGAACAGCTGACTTTAAGTTGGAAACATTCAGCGTATAGGCAGCTTCTTCTCTTGGCACTTCTTAGCCCAGTTTGATGAGACGTTTGCAGATCCAGCAATGCTGACTCAACTTTTACTTCTGTTTCTGTTAATCCTGTTTTTAGCACTGATTTATATACTTATGTAGCTTGTTTTCCATAAAACTGCATCTTTATTTCCATATTAATTTATTTTGTCTACAATTTTATCTCTAAAGTTTGTCAAATTTCATTTGCATTTTGGTCAGTTATGGTTTTATTGTTAGAGTTCTTATCACCTAAACAACATCCCCTTCCTGCCAGTGTTTCTATTATTAGAAACAACCTTATTTTTCAACTTTATGGTAAACCTTTCATCTATATTTCCTTATAGCCTCCAGAATAAATGGCAAGAACTTTTGAATAAGCATATTTTTTCTCAGTTTTATATATTAGCTCTTGCTTTCCAGCTTTAGAAGCTGGCACAGCTGTAGCCTCGTCAACCAATTCATCACAGCAAACACAGACAAACCTCCAGTTTCCTGATTCATTGTGTTGTTGCAGCTTCTTGCAATGTTGTTTCCTCTGAGTCATCTGACAATCACCACAGTAGGAGAGGTGATTTTCAAGGAGAGGGTGACTAAGTCTGACCCTCTCCTCAGAATTTACTGACTTATTGTTTTTTAGGGGTATCTTGTTTTTTGATTTGGCATCATTTATATATGAGTATCAAGAGTACAGATGGTGCACCTTTTTTAATATTAAGCTTTTTTCACTGTATCTGTTTTTGATCGGGTTGTTTGCCGGAGCTGCTGTAGTTTTAGCGTAATCCAAAAATGTATACTGAAGTAGTCAACAAAGAGCAGCCCAAGAAATTACTCAAGTAAGAGTAAAAACATATTTTAGAACACATCAGCCCTTTAATATTTGAAAAAGACATTGTCAGATAGACCAAAATAGTTACGTGGAAATGTTGGTATTTTAAGGAGGAAAGTGAAAATAACTCATACAATTAACATAATTACCAAATAACAAAATCAGGCAAAAGAAACATTTTTCCAAATCAATTTCTTTCTATGAAACTTTAACAAAAAATGCAAATGTTTGTCTGTGTTTGGTGAATTGTGCGGTTAAAACAGACTTGTTGTTCATTCAGTGAAATTACTCACAGAGGATCAAGTATCCAGAAATTTTACTCCAGTAAGAGTAGTAATTCTTCATAGTGAACTTACTCAAGGAAAAGTAAAATGGAGAGCATAGTAAAATTACTCCTAAAAGTAAATATTTTCCAAAAAGTTATTCAACTAACTTCAACTGAGTAAATGTAGCTAGTTACTGCCCAACTTAGTGCATAAGTATTCACACTACTTTCTAGATTTGTGTAGAAAATGTAGAAAGTGCTTTGTCAAATGTAGACCTTTTCTACATTTGACAAAGAAATGTAGAAAAGGTCAAATGTAGACCTTTTCTACATTTGACAAAGCAAAAAACATATCTATATTTTTCTTCACTCCATTCTCTGAAACCGCTAAATCAAATCAGGTGCCTCCAGTTGCCTCAAGTTGTTATCCAGCAAGAGTTGGTGGAAGAATTCTTTAGATTTTTATTTTAAAACAAATTTGAAAACCTTGTATTGTTTTATGCTTGTCCACCCAGGTAAATTTCTGAGATTATGTTTAGGAAAAATACAGTCTAGGCCTCGGAGTATCCCAGCTTTACTTGGGTTTTATTGAAGTCAGCATATTTCCCTTGCCTCGCCCCTCCACTCTGTTTCTGTTTGCCTGTTTTTGTCCATACATGTTGGTGTGATTCACCTCAGGCTGCCTTTCCAATTCAGCTTCTTGAACTGAACTAATTCACATTCTGTGGTTTTTGGAAGTAATAATGGAACTACATAAAATAAATTTAGTTAATTATGTAAATAATAAAATAAAAAAATTTAGCTCTATACTTTTAATAATATTGGAGCAAGACCCAGAGAAACTCCTGTTATTTATAAATTGTGGAGTACTTGACAACCCAGAACAAGAATCAAACGTGAAGAACCAATACTTAGATTTTTTTTATTTTTTGTTACCCTTACCTTTGTTGGCTTCAGAAATGACTATTTTGCCCTTTTAAAGTTGGTACTCTAGAAGGCAGAGACACTCAGGTTTCTTATCTGTTATTAAATTCCCTGTGTTTTTTTTTATTCTACAGCTCAGGCTTTGGTATGGCTAGTAAAATAACCAGTAAATGCTGTTTATTACAATTAATTCACTATTTAACAAGGAAGGCATAATGTTTTTACATTGGACCGTGTTGGTTTGGACATCTTCTGTTGTTCAAAGTACAAGATGGCATTTTGTTTTTACTTGTATAGTCTTTGTCTGATATTAAAAATGATTTGATCTGAAAATGAAAACATAAAAAAATGGATCCAAATAGATGATTTTGCTAAATTTTGGCTCAACTATGATTTACGGTGTAAGAAAATTGTATGTGACTTCTATTCAGTCTGGTTTAGCTGGATCTTATCTCAGCATTCTGGGTTTTATTTAACCCAAAATGTCTGCAGGCTACAGCAAACAGTAGCAGGGCTGGGTGTTTGTTGAAGCTGTGCATTCCTCCTTTAGCTCATTTCCACTTATGAAGAACTGATATTGCACACGCATGTTGCAACTGCGCTGCATGTCAATGCGCTTTGCAGCAGCCTGAGGATATGGGAGAAAAACAAGAAGAATAAGTAAGAGTCAGCAAGCTTGTTCACCTGAGCAGCAGTTCACCACAATATCTTTAACTTTCCTTTTCAATGGTTTACTGCTAGTGAACAGGATATTTGAAGCCACTCTGTTCAACCCAGTTCACACAAAAAGGAAGCCTCACATGATTTCTGCTTGCATGAGGGTGGAGCTTCATCAGAGCAGTAACACCACCTGACAAAGGGTATGTTAAATGTAAACAGGAAGTTTGTTTTTGTTGCTGTGGAGATGACGCAGTAAACAAGATATTTAAAACACCCACAGAGACACATCCCCATTTCACCTTTGTCTCAGATGATATGGTTCAAGTAGCTCAGCTGTTCCAGCTCATTGGTCAGTGTCTCACATTTTATGAAATAATTGGCTTCAGAGTCAGAGCATGACTTTCTGTAGTGTTAAAGCAGGGGTGTCCAATGTCGGTCCTCGAGGGCCAGCATCCTGCATGTTTTAGTTCTCTCCCTGGCAGTACCAACAACCTTTTCAGCATGTCAGTGTTCTTCTTAGGCCTTCTAATGAACCATCATTTGATCCAGGGCCGTTAAACCAGGAAGAGAACTAAAACATGCAGGATGCCGGCCCTCGAGAACCAACTTTGGGCACCCCTGTTTTAAAGTATGATAAAAACGGTTCTTGCATTCAAACAGGTCAAAGAGTACTGTGTTATATTGCTGAACATCTCAGTACAGCTGCATGTGTGATAAATTGTTTTACTTTGCATAATTTAATAATCCTGGAATTCTTTTTGTAAATGTATTTATTTATCCCAAAGTGAAACTAAATGTACTCGTTCCATCCGGTTATATTCAAAGAGTCATTGTGGATGGTGATGTTGTAGGCAGGAAGGATCTCCAGCAGCAGTAAGTCTTGCAACAAATCAGAAGAAACCTCTGGCTCAAGAGGTTGAAGACACTGTTGCTGTATGAAACATGACAGTCAGTCAGAGACAACATTACATGTCTTTCTTCAGCCCTCTTCCTGTTATTTCTCACAATTTCACTTCCCTTTTTCCAGGCTTCCTCTTAGCATATTTTTAAGTTTGTTTCATCTTCTGCCCTGTTTCATGTCCAGGTCTTCGATAATTATGCTGTGACAGTGATGATTGGAGGGGAGCCATACACCCTTGGACTCTTTGACACTGCAGGTGATAATAAATCTGCATGTATCTATAACCTTTTGCGATTGATAATTCAGGTGTTGTTAGCACCTAAAGTAACTGAAAAATTAAAGGCAGTGTTGGTGTTCATGCTGTAATTACCCTTTCTTTTAATGTTGAAGATTTAAAGTAACTTGCTTGAATCCTTCCTGTTACTATTTAATTGTTTAAATTAATTTTTTTTAAATTATCATTTCAGTTTTAAGTGTCTCTGTCTCCCTCTGCAGGTCAGGAGGACTATGACAGACTGCGACCCCTTAGCTACCCTCAAACCGACGTCTTCCTCGTCTGTTTCTCAGTCGTATCGCCTTCCTCCTTTGAAAACGTCAGAGAGAAGGTTTGGTCACTTTAATTGTATAGCAATGGACATTCTTCCTAACTTTACAAATAAATGATCATTTATTGAACTTATGCAAATATCACTTTTGCTACAATAGAATTTAAATTTTATAGGTTGAAGTTGTCCCTTGAATAGTTGCTGTTTTTTATTTATTTATTTAATTTTTAGTTTAGTTTTTTGGCAATCTCAGAATTGTTGCATTCCATATTTTATCCTTCTCCCAAAAGAAATTAGAGGATTTCAGCTTTAAAGTACGGGTACATCTGCCAACATGATTAGCTTTGTTGTGATTCATCCTCAATATGCAGATGATTATAACTTTCTCCCAAAATTAAATTTGGATTTAACAGCTCTGTAGCTGAGATTGGCTGTCGGTAGAGTGTTAAGCCAACCAGTTGCTCTTACCTTGAGATTTTTCTTTTGTTTTTTTTGCCAGTTGAATTAATAAACTTAAATGAAAGGTTGAGTTTTTCTTCGTTTGAGGTTTTGTTTCTGCAAGAAAAGACAAACATATTTTGAGGCTTTTTGTTTTGAGATATTTTCTACAAATATAAATAAATGGAGGTTGCATTTTAAAAAGACAAATAATCTAGCACAAAACCCAGCCTGATTCTAAATTTAGCTCTGACATTTTTATTTTATTTAGTGTCTCTTCTTGGCTCTGTTTTTAGAACAAGATACTGTACAATAATACCAGTCATAAAGGCCTTGGGATATAAATATAATATAAATTTAGTTCATTGTCTTTATTTTTATTTTTTATTTTTTTTATCACAGTGGGTCCCTGAGATTTCTCACCACTGCCCGCGGACGCCCTTCCTGCTGGTTGGAACTCAGGTGGATTTAAGAGATGACAGCAACACAATGGAGAAGCTGGCCAAGAACAAACAACGACCCATGAGCTCTGAAAGCGGGGAGAAACTGGCACGAGAGCTCAGAGCTGTCAAATATGTGGAGTGCTCAGCTCTGACGCAGGTAAATAGGAGGGAGGCAACTGCTCCTGACTGCAGACTCTTACCTCACCACCACTGGAAGGCCCCGCAGTCCAAAGCCCTTTCTGATTCAACCGTGTCCCGGTTCTCTTCTGGTTCACAACTGTCCAAATACTGATAAACTTTATAATTTGTCAATTTACTAATGTAGTTTGCGACTAAGGAATTAGGCCATAAAAGTAAAAAACTTACCAACTAGAGAAGGCCTCAGAGAAAATGGGGGCCCTGAGAATGATGCCATATATCAAACTGTTAATGATTATATTATAACATATGCCAAATATTTAAATACATGAATGTGTTTTTAACCACATTCATAAGAAACCCATATAAAGGCAGACTCTCCAAGCATAAACAAACAGGTTGTTTATTACAACTCTGAGTGCGTTTCTTAACTTTTGCACAAGACCGGACTTGTCAGGCTGTAACGGACTTGTCAGGGAATGCTGCATAATCACATTTGCATTGCACAATGCCTGAAAGAGCAGGAAGTGTTCATGAAGTCATTAAAACAAATTTTTAAAAAAAACATGCAATAGGTCCAATAAATCAGTCAAGTCCATATTAGAGAAAACCTCTGCAAAAAAAAATGCACAACCTCACATAGCACAAATGGTGAGCATCATTCAAGGATTCTTTTTTATTATTTTTGTTTATGTAGGTGAGGGTACTGAGTAAATTGGTGTGGCAGTTGCATAATTAAGAAAGTAATTTCAGTTTTTCACTTTAAAATGCAAAAATGTCAATGATGTAGGAGTGTAACATAACTTATGATTTCAAAAAGCAACAATATTTCATATTAAAGTGTCACAAAGTGCTATCTTGCTTAGATTATGAAGTGACTTACCAAGGAAGTAAGGGTAAGCTATTATGAGTCCTATGTGTCAGCTTTAACCTTAACACCTCGTATCTATTTATAAAACTCATTTTGAAGTAAGACAAGTTTTTTCCATGTTTGATGAACCTCCCACTACTTTTGAGTTTTTTGTTTGTGTGGAACCATTTTGAGTCTTTTACGGTTACAGAAATGGTGACAGACATGATACAAAAGTTTAACAACACTGAATCTGCTTTAGAGACACTAAACTAAAGGGCGAATTCACAGTTTGTCTTTTTTATGCGTATTATTATCTTCAGCTTACAATTTAAAACGGTTACACTGATCAAACCTGAACTGAATAATTCTACACTGAACATAGTTTTTAAAATTCAGTTTATTTGATCAGATAAAATATTTTTGTTGGAATATAACCAGCTTAGTTAGACATCTATAGGAAAACTAGAATCTTTGCACTAGTCAAATGTGGAGTGAAATGTTCTTCACTGATTAAAGATAACATCTGTGCAAACAAAAACAAGAGTATTATTACTTTTCACAACAATACTTCTAAAATCTCTCCCTTGTCTGAAGAGCCTGATATAACATCTTGTATGGGCGCCCAACTACTACTACAACTTTTAGATGCAACCCGCATCTAAAACAACCCGCCTGAGTTTTACATTCTTTTCTTTGTCATTGTTGTATTGCAGTGAAACTTATTGTGATGTTGTTTTTTCCTTAGTCGTCCTACTAGGGCTGAAATGATTAATCAGAATCATCGTAATGAATCAGTTATTGAAATAATTGTCAACTAGTTCTAGAACTTGATTAATTGTTAACTGGCATACACAGACTCAAAAAAAAGACGATTTTGAGGAAAGAACATAGAGCAGTAATTAAGCCTACACTGTACAAAAATATACATACTGCATTTAAAATTAAAAAATGAAAACCTTAAAATACCTAAAACTTTTGGCTTAACCCGGTTCAAATTCTGTAAAGAAAAATAAATAAACAGAAATCTCCTATTAAGCACCTTTTGCTATTCGATTATTAATCAGCCAATCCAAAAAAAAAAGATTTCCCATTACTCAATAATCAATAGATTAATCAATTTCTAAGATTTTTACATCTCACCAACAATCTGTTTACTAAATCAAGGAGTGGTATGAAGAATTTGCACCTTTAAAAAAATGTTTCTCTTTGTCTCTGATTTTTTTTGTTTGTTTGTTTGTTTGTTTTAGAGAGGATTGAAGAATGTGTTTGATGAGGCCATCCTGGCAGCCCTGGAGCCCCCAGACATCAAACCCAAAAAGCGCTGCCTTCTCCTATAGAAAGCTTCCGGAAGATGTGGAAGACGAGAAGCAGAAGAAGATGGAGGTGGACGAGGAAGAGATCAATCCTGTACGGGAACAGAGGGAGGGAGCACCAAGGGGAGGGGTGTAGACACATGTTTAAACAGTGCCTTCAGCCGTAGTGACCTAACATGGGTGTGGTGTTAAAACTGACAGGCGCTTTATTTTCCTAGTAGATAAGTCGCTCTAACATGGCAAACATTTATGAACTACACTCCACACTAACAAGTAAACAGGATTTTCTTTTATTAATGGGATGCAATGAACTGCAAGGCATGGATGGAGACAAGTTTACAGCTGAAACTGAAAACCAGCTCCTCATTTGGAGAAATATTTTAGCAATAAGGCACTGACGGTCTGCAGGAAATTAAAGAACTATATTATTAGTGTTTAAACACCTTCCCTTTTATGTGCCAGATTTACTTCTCTGTACATCAAGTTTTATATGCGTTCATTTTCTTTTTCCTTTTTGTTTCTTCTGCCATAGATCTTTTCTAGCACCAAAATGCATTTTGAATCCATATATTTATTCAAAATAGCATCCTAAAAGGTTAATAGAAACACAATAAGTGCTTTGCTTATGCCACTGGAATTCAAGGTAGTTTTTGAAGAAACTTAAAGGCATTTCTGATGTTAAAATCTTTACATCTACAACTATGTCTAAGTGAGTTTAATAAAAACTAATATGTTTTCAAACATAAAATGTGTTTGGAAATGTTCAGTTTTCAAACACGTTTTATGTTCACTAAATCTGGTCTTAAAGTATTGTTCTATGACGCTTAAGAATTTAAAACTGAATAATAAATAATTTACCTTTTAATCTTACAAAAAAAAAACTGAAAACTTTGCCCTCAATCTGAACAAGTTATCTGGAGTATTGTAAGAACATGATGAGCAGGATCTGCAGGTTTGTCCACACAGCAACAAAGAAAAGTTGGTGTCTGACCAATGTGGAACAAACACGCATTTGAGACTTCAAAGGTTCTGCGACATCTTGAACCGAATGACTCCGATCAAACTCATATTTACTTTTAAGGCTTCAATTTTTAATGATAAGTCGATTATGGTTGTTTTTAGTTTTTAATAAAATTGCAAACAATAAAGGGTATGGATTCTTAGAAAAAAAAGTTTTTTTTAAGACATAAGATATATTTCATTGTTAAATAAAAGTTGTGCCTTTCTGTTTTTGCACTCCAGGAAAGAATGATTAGAACTTTGCTTGAATACATTTTGGATTCTTGGAGGTTTAAAGTGCTCGACATGTTTGATAGTCTTATTGCCTTAACCCAGTTAAACTCCTAATAGTTGGTTGCTTTAATCTAATGGTGGAAATTACCCTGTTTTATATATATAAAAAACACTTTTTATCTTTATTATCTTTAAGCTGTTTGGTGAGCCATAATGTCCAGAAATTTTGCAGCTTTATTTCATCGATCTCAAACGGTTAACACAAAACCACGTAATGTTTTCTCTTTTATTTTATTCTTCTGGAAAGATCTCTCTAGTTTTTAGCACCTGAACACCTTAAAAAGGACTGATGAGGTTCAAATGTTTCTTTGCTGTTTCTTCTGCCAAAGTTCAACTAAATCATTGCTTCACAGATTCCAGGATGTTGATCTAGATGTTAATATAATTACTAGGAATTATCATTTGAATTATTCATAGATTTTATTTTGTTGCTGTTCTTAGCCCAACTTCTTTGAACAAAATGAAAACTAAAGCTTGTTTTGTTAGCAGAGCTTCACATTTTCCCTCAGCAGTTGTGCTTATTCAAAAATTGTTCCTCTGGGGAATAGATTTTGTTTTGCATAGAATAGGATAAATGGTGATGTATATTATTTTATGGAGTTTAAATGCTCTCTAGCACTGACTGTCCTGAGCCCAGAAAACTCTTAATCCTTCAGATGACTGTATTTTCTAATGAAATGAACACAAAATCCTTTTTTTTTAAACCAATCTGTTGATGTTGACATTTTGATCGGATATTGAACGAATTATTATGAGTATTATATAGATATTTTTGCTTCTTATTGTTTCTTTGGGGACAGTAGTCTTGCAGGGTTTTAAGTTTTGATTTATTCTTTGTGCTTTTTAGATATTTTTACAACTACTTGATGAACACACAGAGTGCCAACAGTTAAGGTGTCGCCGGCTTAGTTTGGCGAACAAAAAGATCTTTAATAAGCTTCTGATGTCAAAAACGAAAGATATTTTAAAACAATACTTGGAGATTGAATAATAGTTGTCATGCATTAAATTTGAATATTTGTTGGAATGGGTGTATGGAAATAATAAAAATAGTACTTGAATGTTTTATCTTGATTGATTCTATTTTATTGCTGCTATCTGTCAGACGAGCAACACTAAAAAGTATTGTGTTTTGCATTCTGGTATAAGCAAAGCATTTCATGGCAGTGTTATTCAATCAAATTATTTATTCACTAGAAAAATTTTATAAATATATCTGTAGTAAATGAAAAAAAACTATAAAAACATTTATGTTCAAGAAAGGCAATATTTTTCAGTTTTTGTATACAATACTAACTAATACTAATTGGATTTTATTTCATATACCAATGAAAGTGATGTAAAATTGCTCTATTCTCAAGTCATTTAGAGGCTCGAACAGGTTGTCTTACAGAAATATCCTTTATTTTCGCTGCTTTTTGCTCTCATCTGAACAGAGTACATTTCTTCACACAGTTGCTTTTTCCCTACATGTTCTGCCAACATGACTTATTTTGGTTTTCTGAAATATCTTTGCTTTAATTTTGCCACTTTACCATAAAGATCTGATTTATTTGAGTTTTCTCAGCTGCAGATTTTCCAGCTTGAGCTGCACATCCTTCTAATGAACATGAAGAAATAGTCACAGGCTCTAACAGGTTGAGCCTGTTAACCTGTTTACCATGGGCCTCTTTGCATCTTTTGCTGCCATTTTAGGTGAACATCCATCTTTTGGAGATTGCAGTTTATTATTATTTATTTCGATTATTCCAAATATTAGAATGATTACTTATTTTTTATCATCTCATTGAAATGGGCAGAACACAAATGCATGCCATACTTTTCAGATTTATATTTGTAAAAGAAAAAACTTTGCTGTTCACAATTTTCTTTCCAGTTCATAATTGTGTTTTACCTTGTGTTGATCTATATTTAAAAAAAAAAAAAAAAACGGATTCAGACTAAATATGGGTGAGTTGAGGTGAAGAGTGCTTGTCTTATTTCATTGAATATTAAGATCATTGCCACTATTGGAATCATATGCTCTTTTTTCCTTCCCCATCTTAAAAATGGGCTTTTATGTGATACTGACAAAAATAGGGTGAAAATATATTTATGTCAAAATGACTTTTATTGGTTCTTTTCATTTTAAATAGAACAATTAAGATTAACCTAAAACATTTTGGTTTGTTGTTAAATTGTTGGATTTGCCACATCTGCATTTTTTGAGAGGTGCAGTGCCCCACAGTGAACAGCAGGAGGAGTTGCTCCCCTGGTTTTCAAAAGTCTTCCCCAGTTGATACAGTATGTAAATGACCAAGACTCATTTTTGATTGGCACTCTAAAATGGATCCTTCAGCCCGACACAGCATGGAGGCTGCATGTTCCTTTGTCTGTGTGACGACGGCATGAATGAGACAAAGAAAAACAAAAATATATGTAACTGTTCAGTCTCACCACAATCTGGTTCCTCTTGTCCTCCCAACCTCTGTTCAGCTCCTTGCTGTGTTAGCTTTCTCCTCACATCTTTATCTCTCATTTCTTTTGTTTGATGTCGGAGCTCTTTGTGCTCGGGTTCTTTCAGCTGCTTCAGGAATTTCTTTTTGCAACATTTCTCAATCACATGGTTTTTACAGATATGGACTCCTGGGACTTCCTGGGACTATTTCTCCATGTTCATTAGAAGCTTAAATACACATCTTCCTCTATCCTTTTTATTTGGACAAGTAACCAAAATGTGAATCTTGATAACTGAGAATTTAAGGTTCATTTCACAGCTTTAGATCCACACATATTCAATCTCAATAGTGTTGGCCATGAAACACCCTTTGTGATCAATTAACTTACCATATTACTGTATGTTTATTTTTAAAGTTTTGTCTTACAACTGAAATTGATTTTGCTTTACATAATCACATTTGCATTATGAAGCATCTAAATAAGCATATTGATAATTACCTGTTTTTGGATTAGTTTAGTTCACCTGATTGTTGGTTGTGCTTGTAAAAGCATGAAGTATTGGACCCAGAACTGCTTCGGTTATTCACACTATGTATACAACAAGGTAAAGGAAACATTCCTTAGGTCCATTTGGACATGAAAGCATCACACAGTTTTTTTGTTTTTTTTTGTTTTGTTTTGTTTTTGCTGCTCATCAATAATGTGAATCTCTTGTTCAAAGGGGTTCTATTGGATTGAGATCCAATAACTAGACTATTGGAGTCCAGTTAGCTTCTTGGCTACCAGCAGTTAAACTCGCTGCGGTCTTCTGCTATTCCCTATAATTTGTTTGTAGCCAGGGGTTAGTTTAGCTGGTATGGCCTTTTTATGTTGTCAGACCAGTCTGCCCATTCTCTTGTGACCTCTGGCATTGTCAACACAGCTGACGTTCACTGAAAATTTTCCCTTCTTTTGGACATTTTTCTCTGCTAGCCAGAGATAGTTTTGCATGAAGATCCCAGTAGATTAGCAGTTTCTGAAACACTCACACCATCCCGTTTGCCTCCATTGACCATCTGGCCTTCAGAATCTAATGGGACTTGATTTCTCATTGTCATGCTTGTTACTTTTCCCAAGAAATAAGAATGTCTGTTGTGTGGTAAAGTAGAGGCCACTTCTGCAACCTCAACTTGGCCCTTTCAATGTCTGTTGTAATTAAAGACAGTTTTTGATACTTGGAACTTTTGCAGTACAGTTATTTCTGTGTACAACTTTGAGTTTTGTCAGTTTTTCAGCTCCAGGTTGCCTTTAATTACCTCAAACCTAGAAGTTTCTGCTCTTGGTTTTTGCTGACCAGTCATTTTGTGACATTTTTTTTCTATTTTCCTTTCAACTCAAACTTGTTTGTGTCTACAAAATTACTTAATTACAAGGGGTTTAGAAAGTTTGATTTGAACTTAAAAATGTTTCCAGTTCAGTTTCAGTTTAATTTGTCTGCTCTGTAATGAGCCATTGCTAAATTATTGTGTTGCCGTCTGTCCTGAAGCACCTCGCTTGTTGCTGTTTGTTGGTTTGGCAGTTGAATATTATTGGATGTCCACCTGACCTCATTGTAAATGTGTTGCCATGGGCGACCAGCATGAAGAAGGCAAAGAAGAGGGAGGGGGAGTGAGAGTTGGTAGGGAGTGTTGCATTATGGGAAAGAAACCTGACCTCTCCCTTTTTTTTTCATCTTTTTTTTACTTGGAGGACGCCCACGTGCAAAAATACAACCATACACACACACACGCACGCACACACACACACACACACACACTTTGTCTAAACACAGATGCATAAGAGTAGACAAGAAGCAGTGTGTCAAACCTGGTGTCTCAGGTTCTTGTTTGTACTCAAATGTAAAGAGGAAAGAAAATACCAATATGCTAAAATTTTCCACACACTGGATTCTACTGTTACAAACACAAACTATACAAAGAAAAAAGTATGTTTCGGAAAAACGTGGCATAAAAGAAACAAGAAACGTCCATTTCATGAATCACTGAAAGCAGAATAAAGGAGCAAAACGGCCATGTTCAGCACGATTCACCTTAAATAAAAACATGGATGAAAATATGTTTTAATAATCTTAACTGCATAAGAAGGCACACTGTTTTGCTTTAATTAAGAACCTTTTGATTCATTTTCAGAAGTTTGTAATTTTAATTTCATACCTGTCATCAATCATAGTAAATCGGATTGACCTTTAAAAAGTTCAGTTTTCTTAGGATTTTCTTGACATTTGCCAAACGCCTCTCTTTGCAGAAAGACAGCATTGTATCTAGACCTTGGCACAATGAAGATAGTCATCAGTACCTATCGAACATGTAGCAATAATGACATTAAAAAACCTGGATGTTTCTCTAGATGTGTCAAAAAGTTGAGACACAAGTCACACATCAAAGGAAACTTTCCAACAGCTTTGGGTTGTGATCAGTGGGTAGAAAATGGTTGTCTTCCATCTGGAGGGTTGTAGGTTTGATTCCAGCTGCTCCCTGTTCCATGTTGGTGTGCCCCCTCCAAGGCACTTAACCCCAAATTGTGTACTGATCTGTGCATGAATGTTTATGTGTTAGTGAGTGTGACTGTGGCAGTAGTGCAAAGCACTTTGAGTGATCAGAATGACTGGAAAAGCTCTTTATAAATTCAGTCCGTTTACCATTTTATTTTTAGTGCAGCTGTGCACCAAAATCAATAACAACAAGATGGCTTCAACAAAAGATAACGTTTTCAGGCACCCCAGCAAACATCTAGAATTTAATTTCTTGAATAGGGTTCTGAGTAAGAGACGTCTTCACAATTTGATAGTTTTTTACTTTTAAATTTTGAATGGTAGAAAGAGAAATGTGTTAAAAATTATCCACACCAAGCAAAGGATTATTGATGTTTTTTTTTTGTTTTTTTTCTTTTGCAGGGAGTGAAAAGAGAAGCAATATTAAAACATCTTTCTTGTGAGGTGAGAAAGTTCAAATTATTATCACATTTAGCCTTTGGTGCTGTTCTGTGGTTAAAAGATCCCTGTTTAACTAAACAGCCAAGAAGCTCAGTTCACAATTCATGGCAATCACAAACAGTTTATTGGTAGCTCCATTTTAAAATTGTATCACTAATAATAGGGAATTATATTACTGTGATAAATAAAACCAATAATCATTCATTTCTGTACCTACCTGATAGAAGGAGGCTGAATGCTAAATGAGTCAAGGGTTTACACTTATTTACCACTTGCAGCTTTCTTTGTTTTGTTTCTTCCCCTCCTTTCAGATTTGTCTTTTTTAGTATGATCCTGCATGACTGAATACAGGACGTAGAAATAAATTATTTCATAGTCACATGTTTTACATCAAAACTCTGCCATTTTAACAAGATGCTGTTTCTTTTGGAGATTTGCATAGCACTGCTCCTAAAATCTACTTCTCTCATGTTTTTGTATACTCATTTTTTAATGTGTTCATGTCCATTTTTTACTTTTATATGTAGTTTTAATATTTTCTCATAGTTTGTTCATATATGAATATTTGTCTATATATTTTTTGCATCTTTTTTAAATTTCATGTCATTGCATGAGTTATTTTGTGCAATAGGAACATGCTTTGACTGAGTTTTATTAAATATCTATATGCCTACTTATAGAGAACTTTTGTGTGTGGGTGTGCACATGTGGTTGCGTGCTCTCTTGTGTGTCGATTTATCCCGTTAGTCTGTAATTTTGTTCGACTGTGTTTGTGCTCATACAGTATACAGTAAAACACACATAGTGCCTTCATCTCTGACATAACTGGTTACCATGCATACAGTGCAACTGTGACTATTATGGGGTGTTCTTTGTTTTGTCATGACGTGCCCTGGTATGGACTGGGAGGGGGAGGGGAGCAGGGCGTGTGTGCGTGTTGTGTGTGTGTGTGTCTGAGCACAGTGTGTACACAAATTGGGGGGTTCATATGTGTGTGAGGGGGAGATATGGGTGTAATGCGTGTGTTTGTGTGTGTGTTGGAAGGGTATTATGGGGAAAGAGTGCGTGTTTGCATGCGTTTTGAGCTCAGCACCGGATGGGGGAGGGGCGTGTACAGACGTGCAAGTATATAATGTGTGCACGAGAGAGTGCGAGTTTTTTAAGGAGGTGAGATAAAATGGTGGCTCGAGTGTGCACGCAAGCAGGCCTTTAAAGGTGGACTGTTTAGTTCAATTCGAATTAACCTCTTCACTCACCAGTTCAATCAGTCTGGACTCCCATAACTGAGATCAGTGCAACTTGATTAGCTGATGTTGTCATTTTAACCCTTCTGTTTTTAATCAGAAGGCATTGCACCATCAAAAATGGCAAAAACTGTCAAAGATTTGAACTTCTAACTGAAAGACAGAAACACCTAGCTATTTTATCAAGGTCCTCTGAACAACAGAAGTTTGCAGGTTTGTCAGCTGAGAAGCATTAAAGTGGATTTTCCTCCCTATTCTGCCTGAGCCATCCGCTGTATGTCCTGCCACTATGAAACAGGCCCTTTTGTTTTTGTTTTAAAGACAGTTGTGACTCATTTCTTTGTGGTTTCAACATACTGGATACTTAAAACTAAAGCCTTAAAATATCCCACCCAGTTAAAGGTCTCTCACACAATTTCACTGTCTGTCAAGGTCAATTTAGAAGTGGGGGAAAAAAGTGAAAAAGAAAAACAACCAAACACATAAATGTTAATTTCTAGTAAGCCTTGAATATTGTCTTACTAGTTATAGCCATGTAACTTCATTGACATATTTGTTGGCTGTGGAACAAGTTGTTTAAAGTTGTAAATTCTTGCATTTTTTTAACATCACTTTCCTAAGCATAGTTGCAAGATAAGCTTTGTTACAGTTTCAGTTGTTTCAAACATTTAAATATTCTTTTGGTTGTAGATATGAGCAAGGTTCAGGGTGTGCCTGTTTCCTTGTAACCATTCCATATGTGAACATCCAGTCTCTAGGCTACACCAATGCCATGTTCTTTCCCATTTTGAAGACACCAAGAGGAAACAATTTTCTGAGTCGCTTCACATTTATACTTCTGGGATATTTTTTTGTGACATTAAATTACAGGCTTTTGTAACATTTTCAGTGAAAAAATATGCCTCTGTAATTGGATTATTTTTACTTTTATTATTTTATTATACTGACAAAGCCACGGAGTTGACATTGAAGTAAGATTGAGATCATTTCTATTATTGCTTTACCAAGCTAAATTATACATAAAATGCTCTTTTTGTTTTAGAAAATCTGTTAAACTAAACTAGGAGAAAATATTTGTTGAAATTGAAGTATTACCGGGAGGAATCCCTAAGATAACTCTTAAGGGCAAGATTTTTGAAATGTGCATTTTTTTCATTTTTAGCGTTCACAAATGTGAACGCTAAAAATGCAAAAATAGGGGCTGTCATTTCACACATGATTGTACAAAAAGTTTCAAGAACTGTAAATGCTAAGATCTGATCATTTGACAGTCTATTAAAAATGTACATTAAGGAGTTCTGTTTTCATCAGGCTTTGCTGTTTACAGCTGTTTCTCCTGCCTTAATGGTGAGGAGGGAGAAGAAGCAATAAACATTTTATATGGTGTCTTTAAAGCCAGCTGGTTAAAGGGATTTTTTTCTTAAACCATGTACCAGATGATATTGAAGTAGCACTTTGGGGCTTCACCAAAATCCAGAATTCTTGGATTTGAAAAGAGGATTTTACTCGTGTTGTCCAACCTTGCCTGCATTGTGCACAGATATGACTAAAAATCTCATTTTAATGAATGATATACCTGAACTGGACTGAGGAAACCTGTCTATATAACATAACATTATGTTTAACACTGATCTGCTTGTCAGGTGTTGTACCTCCTCTAAGCCTGTGTAATCCCCCATACAGCCACTCAGACATTGATCTGCTCACCAATCAGTATGTGCAGCTCTGTTAACCTTGATCCATAACTTTTACGTTTTGCTCAAAACACATTATTTAGTCTCATATGATCTGTTACATGTATGTCTCATGCACAGCTTGACATAATATTTTATCTTTTGTAAATATTGAAGTAAAACCAAGATGAATCAGGAACTAACAACTGGAAATTTTGCATGAAAACATCTGAAAAAGCAGAAAAAAATAAGAGAAATCTCATTTAATTTTTAAAATGAGATTTAATGGGGTTCATATGAGGTACCCTCCCAAAATAAAAGTATTAAATCTCAGGTTGGAATGAATCCCATTATTCAAAGAAAGGTTCAATAGGTCATTTTTATCTAATGTAACTGCAGTACATTATGGTATATGAGACTATTGTTACAGCTGGTTTTCAAACTGATTTTTTTTTAGACAATTTAGTTTTTTACAACTGCAGCAGTGCAGTTGAAGACATTCCTGCAAACCTTAATGAAATTGAAAGACAATTGAAAATGACTTTATAATGTAATGCTAGATAAAAGTGAAAATGACAGTAGCTTTACCAGCAAAACAATGCTCTAATAAGTCCTAAACTGTTTCTACTTTGCTACAGTATCATACCAAAAGAAGCTTAAACCAGCAGGGAGTACCATTTCAATGACATGGAGTACAAGGTTTGCAACAAAGTTTACGTATATAGTGTGTTCCTCAGCAGCATTTGCTTTGGCTAAAGGGCCTAAGGTTTCCCAACAGCATGGCCCAAAGCATACAGCCACCTGGCCATTCATGTGATGAAAAATAATAATAAAAAAAAAGGACCATATTTAACTTCCTCAGCAATTTCATTTACAGTAGTTCTTGTGTTAGATTGGATCAGATCAGCCAACTCTCAATCCCTATGTGTTCTTTGAGTCTCAGAAAGCTATGGCCGTGTCACAAGTTCCCCCCGTTCCTTTCGTGGGCTACTTCTGACTGATACTTTTCTCTGCAGACCAAGACCTCACAACAGTTGGAGTTTTGGAGATGCTTTGCTAAACTCTTATGAATCCTTGGCCTTACCCATTTTCAGTAGTTCCAACACATCAACTCTGAGGAAAAAAAAGTTAATTTGCTGCTTAATACATGCAGCCTACTCTCAGTTGCCATGGTGAGGATATTAGTGTTATTTACTGCAACTCTCAATGGTCATAATATTATTCCTGATTGGTGTACATCACAAAGACAAAAAAGGTTTCCATTTCCTTGCCCAGTAAGCATATAGTAAATTAAGAGCTACAAATTTTTGACACAGGCCACAGTGAAGCACTGATTCTTGTTTAAAGCTCCCAGCTCCCAAAGAAAGGCTCCACAGCAGAATTAAATGACCACAGATTTGTGGTCATGAAGTCCTTTGGCTGACTGATTTTAAAGCGTCTGAAGGATGTAATGGGTACCCATCTGAATTCTGCAGTTTGCTTACCGGGCAATATGTTGGCAGATGATGCAGTCAACAGGGACTACACCTCATCATGCACCACCTTCACTACTCAGAAAAGTAACCCAGGATCCTGTTTGTGGAGTTCAGCTCAGCCTTCAACATCAGTCCAAATAACCTTCACCAGAGATTCTCCCAGCTCACAGTGCCACCTTCCTCCTGTCAGTAGATCACCAGTTTCTTCTCATACACAAGAATTATTAACTCCGGTGCCTTCTGGGGTGTGTTCTTTTCCCACTTTTCTCCTCTTTGCACACAAATGACAGCATCTCAGTGGGGCACCTGTGAAGCTTCTTCAGTTTGAGGATGACACCACTCTCACTGGTCTGATCAAGAAACAACAACAATTCTGGCTACAGACAGAGTGAACTGGCTGGCTCCCTTCACCATCCTCATTGAGGATGAGGACAATGTCTGGTTTCTAGGAATCATCTTTTCTTGGGACCTGACACATGTACAGTACCTTGTTGGTAAGAAGGCCCAAAAGAGGTGCAGCAACTCAACAAGTACATTTCACAGGAGCTACTGCCATAACTCACTTTGTCTTGTGGTCATATAATTGTTCCAAACTACAACAAACTATTAGGTCTACACAGAGGATCATCTGGGATGACCTTCCCTACATCCAGGACTTGCACCTTCCCTACATCCAGGACTTGTAGAGGTCAGGAAAAGAATAGCCAACATCTCTGCTGAACCCACACACCCTGAACACAAACTGTTTAGACTTTTACCTTCAAGTTTTCGCTATAGAGCCCTATTTGCAAAAATCACACATTGCAGAGACAGTTTATTTCCCCAGATTGTCTATCTGATGAACAATGAACAACTAATAGCCTGAGTACCCAGCTACTCTGCTGAGAAACAAAATAAACATATTTGCATCACCACAACAGGCATTTCTTTTATATTTTTCTTGGCTACATACACACATACATGTACATGCTGCAAATAAAGGCTAAAGGTGTTTATTCTAATATTTATACATTTATACTTTGTCTGTACATTGTGAAGTCAAATTGTGCACATAATCTTGGCCAATAAGATTGATTCTGAAGTGCTCTTCCACGACAGGCCTCCAACATTTCTCATACAGCAAATATTTTAACTCATAAAAGCAATGTCTCAAAGTAATCATTCCTGGTTTTATTCACTTATGCCATAATAAAAATATTAAAGGACATGTTCTGTATTTTATTTTGGGAACCACATGTGTAACACATGCTAATGTAGACCCTCCATAGTAGCAGGTTTGTCTTTCAGTGTGGCAGCTTTTAACAATGGGAGACCAGCTTAATCACTTTTTGTCCTGTTCCCTTTTGGACCAAATCAGTAAGTGGTATCTGGTGCATTTTGTTTCTGTGACGGTTTGTTGTATTGTTTTGCTGTGGGAGGGAGCAGTGTGAGAGAAAACCCCGTCCTGACGCCGTGCAAAGAAGACATCAGAGACTGTAAACCTGGGTATTTTGAGCCCCTGTAAGTGGCTGCTGCTTGGGGAGAGATACTGTACTCTGCACTTGAAGAAGCTATAAGACAGGAAGTGATGATGGTGACGATGGCGGAGGAAGGAGGGGGGGAGGGTGGGCCGAGATGGAACGAGGAGGGGAATTAGTGATTATTATGGAGCCACAGGCCAAGCGATGAAGAAAGGAGGAGGAAGTGGTGATGGGGGGGGGCAGGCAAAAAGCATATTATGGGATGTCTATGTTGTCGGCTGGGGGGAGGGGGCGTTATGGTCTGGCCTAGGCCTGTTTTTGTGTGCGGTGGCTCCCTCCACACCCCTCCACATGTGCGTCAACATCGCAGACAGACGTGCACAGACTGTGTATGTCGGGAGAAGTAATATCTATCTGCAAATACAAGGTAGTGTGGCTGAGAGAGAAAGCAGCACAAAGGCAGATTGGCAACGAGAATTAATCAAAAAAACTTCTCTCGCAAACTATCTCAGCAGCACAGCCAGTACAATGTACCCCCAGTCTTCTGTAATGTAAATGACTGAGGCAGAGATGCAGCAATACATCTTAATATGCAGGGATTATAATCCCAGCTTCTGCAGACTTTCCACTTCTAATTAGTTAATTTAACTTTAGCTAGCTGTAAAATAGGTTCATTTAACAGCACATAGTTTTGTTAGTTGGTAGAGTATCTTACAAAAATATTCATACCCTTTGAATCAGTTCAGATTTTGTCACATTACAAACTCATTACTTGAAGGCATTTTATATGAAACGTCAAAAAGTCTCTCAAAGAAAAGGATAATGATTCCTAGCTTTCTGACAGGTGCAGATAATTACAAATATAAATATATTAGACCTGACACTTTCAAAACTTTTCACAGCTGAAAATCTTCTGATGCATTCAGCCCTACTCTGATACTCCTAAAACTCCACACAGCCAATTGCCTTCAAAAGTCACTTAATTAGTAAATACAGTCCAACTGTGTGTAATTTACAGTCTGTATAAATGTTGCGATTCTATGAAAGCCTCAGAGAATTTTGGAAAACAAACAGTATCCATGAAGACCCAGAACTCTCCTTCAGATCCGGGAGAAAGCGGTGAAGTCAAAGCAGAGGGTAGGTTAAAAAAAGCTTTGAATATCTTACAGAGCAATGTTCAATTCATCACCTGCAAATAGAAAA
The DNA here is from genome assembly GCA_903066825.1 of Alfaro cultratus. NCBI lineage: Eukaryota > Metazoa > Chordata > Actinopteri > Cyprinodontiformes > Poeciliidae > Alfaro > Alfaro cultratus. The sequence goes on along the minus strand of CAEFZX010001934.1, from coordinate 3,749 downwards.
GAGTGTGGCACAACTCCAAAGTTGAACTTTTTAGTTTATTTTCAAAATGTGTGTCACAGAAAACTAACATTTGCCAATCACTCTAAACACGCTCCGGAAAGCGAGACAAAGAATCAGGTTAGATCTGATGTCAAACTGGATGGAGATACAGTAAATACTGGGGAAAGCCACTAGAAAATCTGTTAGGACTTAAACATGCAGCCAAGGTACAATGGAATTGTGAAGAATGCTACAATTACATTACTGTTTTGTCTTTATGTTATTTTGCCATATACTCTTTTTTTCTATCTTTGCAATTGAAAAACTAAACTGCATAAGTGGTTAAATAGTAGTTATCTTATTGAAGTTGTAATGAGGTTGGAATATATGAGGTTATACTTCTACCCATAGAAATGCTTATGCTCCTTTTTGAATGTAGATGAAAGAAATGTGTCAAGATATGACTTACTCAGTATAATGTGAATGTGATTGAAATTAACCTAAACTTAAACCTAACATATACTTTTGTATTAGAATGTCCTAGTCAAAGTTGTGAAAATTGCTGCTCACAGAACTTCTTTTACCAATCTGACTGAGCTTGAGAATTAATAAAGAAATGTGCAGGGTTGGTAGCAGCATGTCCTGAAACACCCGCAGCTTTAATTCTGTAAACAATTTACTCAGGAAGACCACATTGTTTTCAAAAGGTTGTTTCAATATGCTTGATGGTTATTGATGATGCAAAGTTGGAGAAACAACTTTGCACCAAAATTTGATTTTTGCATAAATTTTAAAAATTGACTTAGACTCCTAGAAGATTCAACAATTGTAAGCTTAGAGTGGTGACCAAAGCAATAACCATCTCTAAGGCAACTCCAGCAACATCATGTTACAATATAATACTTTTTTTTTCTGTCAATCATCCAACTTGCTACCTCTGCAACCAAGGGATGACTGGAGAAACAGAAAGACAGCAAGATGAAACAGCCACAAGTCATAATTGGAATGGTGGCAGTGTTGAGTCTTTTGGCACATCCAGACAATCCCAATGTACCCATTTTATTATTTGTTTCTGTTTTCTCTGTCTGTCTTTCTCCTAGTGAAGCATGCTATCTGATACGCCAGACATGTTGGGGCTTATCAAATCTATCTGCACTTTTTTATGGCTTCAGAGCGTGGGATGCAGGGAGGATAGGTGGAGCAGAGCCACAACGAGGGTCACGCTGGTGGGGCAGTCAAGAAATATAATGGCATGCATTTTGAGTTACATGGTAATCTGACCCTGCCTGTGACTCTCCTCCCTCTGCCGCCGCTGCCACCCCTATGCTTATCTCCATGGCAACTAGAAGCACAGGAGCACTATTATGGTCTGTAGTCTCCCCCCTCCACCTCCTCCTTTTTTCTCTTTTTGCCTCAGAAACGATATTACAGTATTATCATTATGAGATATGCAATTCTGCAAGCAAAGAGGCAGGGGGAGGGGAGGGATATCAAGAGGTATGTGCAAGGTTTCTATGACAACTACCCCTGGTATTCTTCTGATTGGTGATTATGGGATGTTACCCTCCACCCCACCACCACCCAGCCCTACCCACCCTACCCCCATTTCTTTCCAAATTCAACCATGAACACTTTGTCTATAGTCAAGAAAATGAGACGTGGGGGAGGAGGTAAGCTGATAAGCAAGAGCTACAAAAAAACATTTGGTCAAAGAAAAGAAAATTTTAAAAGTTATTTTGAAATATTTTTCTATGTCATTTGTGTTTAGGTGAAAGAAAAGAAGGATGGGGACAAAGGAAACTACAGACTCCAGATGAAGGTTTGCTGAGTCAGGATACTGAGGATGATCAAAAAAGAGAGTGGAAGACCTGCAACAACAGCCAGGGCAGATAGCTTGGTGAGGGTTAAAGGTCAGTGGATACCTCAAGACAGTAAAACAGGCTCATAATCATACTAATGTTTTGGGGAAAACTAGATAGTAACAACTGAGTGGATTGTGACTTCATGATTAATTCTGCTCAAGCATCAACCAGTTTTTTCTGTAAAACAAACCTGCTTTTCTACCTCAACAGATCAAAGTGTAATAAAACAACAAACATGGATATTCCTGCTTAAGGTTTTGGTCTAAAGTGGTATATCATGATTCGGTAGACTTAAAGAAGAGGTCTTTCAGTTTTTGAAGTGAGTCTTTAGCTTAAAAGATGTGGAATCAGCTGCAATATTTTTTTAATTCAAGTGCTTCAACTGGACCAGTAACTCTTCTGCTTATCCGAGATCAGGTTACAGGACTAGGATGGAAACCGGGACATGCCTCTCCCCAGTGACACTGTACATCTCATTTTGGAGAACCCAAAGTTTTCCCAGGCTAGAAGAGAATTATGGTCCCTCCTCCGAATTGTGGGTCAGTCCTAGTGTCTATTCCCATTGAAATGTGCTTAGAAAACCTTTAAAGCAATGTCCATATGAGATATCCTTATCAGATGGCTAAACCCTCTGTTGACTCTTTTCAATGTAGAGGAGCAGCTGCAGCAGCAGCTCCAAAGTCTTTACCCTATCGCTAAGGAAGAGGTCTTATTCTTTAGGGCGTAATCCATATCTCATGACCATACACAAATGTCGGAAAGCAAAAGGAACAGAAATTTAAGACTTTCAGCTATCAGACCACAGTAATGACCACATTATAACAGACAAGGCCCCAATTTGTCTTTTCCACTTGCTCCATCATACCGTCAAAATGGGGGCCATAAACGGGGCCTTAGCAGACTAGCCAACTACTATCCTGTCTACTTCACACTTGGCTGCCAGCCATTGCAGTGTGCACTTAAGATCATGGTTTAAGAATGCCTACAGAACTACATCCACAGCCAAGCAAAGATCATACCCCAAATGTTCCAAATCAGAAAATTTACTTATATTATTACTAAATAATAATATAAGTTTCAAGCCGCAAATCAGTGATTTACCAACTTAATCCTGTTCTGGGTGGTCCCTGGTCAGATCTATGAGTGAGAGTTGACTCAAAGATCCCTGGACAGGCCTCAAGTACTTCATGGACTGAACAGAGAGACACTGTGACCTAGACCTGGCATTAAAATGAATGCGGGCTGATTCAGACAAAAGTAGACCTTGCTAAGTCAGACCATTCACACCTAGCATTAAAATCTGTCCTGAATGATTAGATCTCAGTTACCTGCCTTATATGCAAATAAACACATAGCCATCTCACATAGTTGGCTGTCAGCTGATCTACTACACAGGGCTGTGTTTGTGTAACACCACAAGTATATTTAATAATTTTAGCCATTCATTATATACAGTGGAAGCTTATCTAAGAGACTTGTAAACTTTTGTGGGCTGCAAACCTCTTGCTGAACATAATTATGTTGTGAAACAAATATTAAGGAATGGGAGAAAAATGAGTAACTTACAAGAACTAAGAATCAGTAAACAAACTAAAGATTTTAATCTAGTAAGAAAAGATTATGGAATTTGCAGTCCTGTTTTTGCGTATTTTGTATATATATTTTTTATCTCTGCAGCTATATCTGTCATTGTCAATGAACAGAATTAAACATATGGTTTAAAAAATGGTTGAGAACTCTGTGAATCTGGAAAAGGATGTAATTTTTTTCATTAAAATGTATTGAACCCTGCTTAGTGCGCTCAGAGCATTGCGTCTTTACGCAACTAAATATGTGGCACAACGCTTTTCCACACTCTGTTCAAAAAGCTTTAAGAATAGACAGAATAACATCAAAGTACAGAGTACT
>CAEFZX010001932.1:0-45184 GCA_903066825.1 Alfaro cultratus | reverse complement strand
TTCAACAGTGTAACAAAATTCAAGATGCAATTAAAATTGCGCAAATAAAATTTACAAAAAAAAATTTTCACGGCAATTCCAAAAAAAAAAAAATTTTTTTAAAAAAAGTTTTTTTTTTTTTTTTTTTTTTTGCTGGGATGAGGTGCTTTTTTAACTACTGCAATTTGTGTATTTGGCAAAACTGCAACGGAAACACCTATTTCGCATAACACACGTTTGCATGCAGCTGTTTGTCATTCGAAAGTGTGGAATCCACAGCTCTTGTGGAAAGTCGGCCAATTTCTACAAAATGTAGTGGACGCTGCCAGATATAAAGAGCTTGTCGGCCCAACGTCTGAATAAGACATCAATGTTTCCTCTAATGTCTGATTTATGAATATCTCTCTTAAGGGTTCGCATCCGTTACTGCCATGTTTTTTAATGTCTTATGTGCAATTAAATTCACATGCGATTTTCATTGCCGTTATTTTATTGAAACACTGCAAACTGCAAAATTGTGTTTTTTCAACATTAGCAGAATAACTGACAATCCAGCATCGGTCTCAGAAAGGTATCCCCCCATTCAGTCTCCTTTGCTGCTATTCTCTTTCTAAATGCCTCCGGCAGCTGGTTTGATCTCACCGCTCTGTCCTCTGATAACCTGCATCATACCAAACACTACAATAGGAACCCCAAAACAAAAATGATTTTAGTGACTAGCAAGCTTTTCTTTGGGGCTGGCGGGAGTATTCTAGACTCCTTCAATGTGGACTGAAAAAAGAGATTCAATCTTAAACTTTCTGAACTAATCAAAACAATGCTTTCTGCCCCCCAAGCCCCTTCATGTTAAGCAGATAAGAAGTTCATAAAGGATGACTCCCCTGGGTCAAACACTCCTGCCTTTAAGATGAATAGGGAGAGCAGCACCACAAAGACGACTCATTTTCTCCTTTAAAGGGTTTCTAATTTCTCATCCTTGCCTGCCAGCGTAGCCGCCCACTTGGTCACAGAAGTTTAGATCCAGGATGAAGAGTGGAGCGGTGGTGGTGGTGGTGGTGAGGGGACGGCGAAGCTCAATGCAAACACTCTTATTGTTCCCCTTCATTATTCATGGAGGCTAATGGAGGCTTGGATAGTAACCACAGGCAGACCTGCTCACAAAAAAATGGAGCTGAGAGCAGGATGAGTGTTTTGTCTCACCTCCGTATTGTCGATTGCCCTCTCTTCCTCTTGCCCTCCCTCGCCGTTTCCCTTCTCTGAGTCTGTCTACGATGCTGACGCAGGGCTTTAGTAGAAATTTCAATGAGTAAGAGCTCTCAGGCTGTTGCATGAGTAATGGGACACTGAGAGCGTCTGGAATAAATAAAACAAAAAGGCTGCCTGGAACAGCCGCTACCACCCCGGCTCATCCTTCTTCCCTTTTTTTTTTCCTTCTTCTTCCTTTTTTTTTTAATATCTGCTACCTTCTCCTCCTATAGTCATGGAAATCCTGCAGACTGCTAAATGATCGAAATTCAAACAGTAGCCTGGGAGTAGATTGGGGTTATTATTAGCTAAATCTGAAATCCGTGATAAATCTACCATGCGAACAGAGCAAAGATTTTATTTTCTATTTTTAAGTTCCATTGATTGCGTGTTTGTTCACAGGGCTACTCTAAGATGAGCACCGACTGCTTTTGTTCATTCCCTGCATGACAGAGAGAGAGAGACGAAAAAGTCTGACTTAGCATATACTTTCTCAGCATGAATAATTCAACGCTGAAGAGAATGCTCTGATTTGCAGTCATAATAGGAGGTCCTGAAATGGTGTACAGTCCTGCACCCCTTCATCTATATTGCAGGCCTTAGCAGAGTTTCTGTCATGCAAGAAGAGGGACGCATTTGGAAAAAAAAAAAACACAACCTACAGCCATAAAAATTAGACAAATCGTAGATACAGGTAAGGACAGCCCTGCTCCAGCCCCGGAGTTTGAAATCTAAATCTGTCCCATCAAATCACTATGTTCTGTTGAGTCAACGCCAACACACAAAATGAAGTTAATGTTTCCTGAAAGAGCCTTTCATTTTAAAACAGACTATCTGCCTCTGTATTATTATAGTCTAACCCCAGCATATGAGTCCTGTCTCTAATGCATTAGAGTTTCAGTGCTCACGGTGGAGTAGTGTTATGTTCTGATTTTGTCTTTTTGTAGATTTTTGGTCATTTGGTTTTGTTGAGGCATCGCTTGTTTGGACATGTTTTCCCCCTCTGGTTTTGGAAGCTGTACAGCTTTAAGAATTTTTGCTCTTACTACATGATGGATAACCGTGGCAACAAGGCACTGTTTTTACAACTGGGAGCATCTGAAAAGTTCCAGTGCAGAGCAGAACCAAAGAGCTGAGAGAAGAAGGAAGTTAGAACCATCCATTAGTTAGACTGGGCCATCATCATGTCTTTGACTACAACGTCTCTCTATTCGGCTCTCAGACCCATACAGCCAAAGATTTCAAAAGGAGTAGCGAAAGAAAATCTGGTGGATTGGCAGTGTTTGCCAACTGTAGCAGATGCTGCAGTGAAATATCATCTCTGTCCGTGGATATTGAGCTGTTGTCATGTCATGACAGTCATAAGACTCTGAAGACTCCTTGCAGATACTTGGACAACAACATTTAGGGATTTATGAAGTACAGCTGAATTGAATCAAATTCTCCATTCCTCCACATGTTCGTTCAACTCCTATTTGTTACCATTATTTCCTGGAAGTCAAAACGACAGGAGGAAAGACGTCCATCTCTGTAGGTGAGGTCATTGGGTGGAAGGCGAAACAAGTCGCCAGTCTGTCCCAAAAAACAGAGGCATAAAGGAGAAACAGCCATCCATTTATACGCTCAAGGGTAATTCAGAATGGACAGTTAACTTTTCGTGCATGGGAGGAAGCTGGAGTACCAGTGAACTGCAAACTCCTTTCAGAAATGCCACTGTCGTATCCTAGGCCTAAATACTGCATGGCAACAGTGGTAACAACTGTGACAGTATGAAGCCAAGAACATGGCATGTGTTGTCAAAGAAGAAAAGAGATTGTTTATTTATTTATGTATTTGAATAAAGAGTCAATTAGACGCCTTCAAAGATGTAGCCCGGTGGTGACATTTCCGCTTCCATCTCGCCATTACTTTTGGCACGGCAATACATCACATCCCAGTGTCTTTGGATAGATCCTTCTTGTTTCCACCTACACGCCAATACTTTTGTTTTGCAACATACTAAATTGGTCCTGTTAGTGCTTTCTCTCTCGTCTTCCTTTGCCTGTGAACCCTGGGTAGTCTGACGAGAACTACCCAACTCTGAGAACAAGGTGTTGTGTCTGTCTAATAGCCCCCTTCTCTAGCGTAGTGCTGCTTGCTGACTCTCTGGCTTAGATAATTGCTGTCTGGATTCTCCCAGCTCAGCAGATTGCTTCAACTCATAATGAGGAAAAAGCTGCCTGCTGGTGCACATGGGTGTCAGAGTGGGAAAGGCGTGCTGGCTGCACAGAAGTCATGTGCGCGCGCACTCGTATAAAGTAAAATGGAGGACCAGAGCTAATCAAAGGGCTCAACCAGATAGTAAGGAAACTGAGAGCAGATGGATGAAGTGCTGAAAATGAAAGCAAAGGTGTCTTGTTTAACTAGACAGGTGTCGGCTAAGGAGCGAGAGTAAGGGGGTGTGTGAGAATAATAAGAATCAGACATTTAACAGAATTTGTAGCAAGGAGAGCAAATGTAAATGTCAAACTAAGTCTATACTAACAAGAAAATCCTGATTAAACTTTAAAATGTTAACATGCCAGCGGCTAAACATGCTAAATTCAGACAATGTTTGGTTTAAAAAATAAAAATTAAAAAAAAAGTGCCATTTTAAGATGACGTCTCAAAAATATCTTCACCTTTTTAAAATTGCATATTCCTGTAGGTTTGTCAACTTATTTGTGTTTGGGAAAGTTTGAGGATTTTTATGATAACAAGGAGCACAGGCAGACAAAAGTGGCAATGTTTAAGAATGTCCAGAAGAAACACTTTATCGGTAATGTAAAGCTTCTGAGTACCTGCAATAATGGCGAGCATGCTTTTTATTACAGCAAGTAACATGTTTAGTTAACCCGCCAACATTAACATAAATTTAATACAAAAGTCTTCCACAGCAGAAAGAACAATAACTATGACATTAAACTGTCTCACTTGTCTCGATGCAAGAGTGTATCAATTTCAGAATAATGTAATAATATTAATAGTCATAGCACAATATCAGTTTTGCATTACAGCAACAACTTATTTATACTTCATGACTGTCACTTATACAAGCCCTCTTCAAATTCTAATTAAATCTTCAAGTGTTTTTACAAGCAGTTCAGTTGAGCATAAGTAATAGAAAAGGGGCTGAAAAAAAACACATTTATTGTATGTTAAATAAAATGACATTAAATAATGATAATATTTCAAGTTGGTGTGATTTACACTGGCCTTCAATTAAACCTAGGAATATTCTTCAGAAAGAACTAAATCAGTTTTCAGTAAAACTAAGCTTGTCATATTTTTTGTTGAAAACAAAGGTATGGACTTTGTTGCAGCTGAAGTCACTCATGTAGTAAAGTATTTTATTTTATTATTATTCATTTGGAAATCTTAACAGAAAAAAAAGTATTTTCTGCTTGAACATTTCCTTGGTATTTTGAAATAAAAACAATTTAAAAAAAAAAATTACCTAATTAAAACTGGAGGGAGTTTTGTTGGTCCAAAGATATTAAAATATGGTTTTAGTCTCAGAATGAGGTTATTTGTATGTTTTGCAGTGATAAGTGAGTTAATAAGAATCAGCCTGAACTTTATGAACACGATCTGTGTTCTCATCATTTCTCATCCGACTCTATGCTCCTCATTGGTCTTCCCGATGTATTAGTTATTCCAAAGTTTTGTATGGGGCCTGGCTAATGGGGTCTTGATTAATGACGAGGACTCGGCACAACACCATTAGCTTCTTGTCTCCCTCTGGAAAGCACTGAGGGATTGAGAGAGAGAGGGAGAGAGAAGGATGGGTAAAAGCAAAGAACTCTGGACTGGGGCCAGCACATCCCAAACATAAATCCAAATGAGAAAGAGATAAGGTGGAGTGTAGATGCCTAATGTTGGGATGAAATTACAACTGTCACGGCTGAGGAAGTGAACAAACCCCATACAAGAAATGTACCAAATCAAGATCTAGCAGTAATCTGGTATTCTGGAGAAAAGAATGCCCTTTAAATTAGGGGGAAAAAAACCTAAAAGGCTTTCACAGATTTAGTCTCTCACATAAAAGGTAAATGGACAAAAATAACAATCTGAATACTAAGAGGTTAGCAACAGTTACAAAAAACGGAAAATCCACAACAGCAAAGTCAATTCCATGGACAAACACAGATCGGCTTTATTGCTGCCCTTAGGGTGAACAGATGCCTCTCCACGTCTCCAGATGCTCTCATCTGATTAAGTTGCGACTCCAGTTTTGACATCGTTCTTTACACACTTATGAGATTCATCAGTTAATAAGCGCAGCAGGAAGGTTCATCTTTTTAAACGGTGCTTCAGCCGACGCACACTGATCTGTGCCGCTGTGTTACAAGACTATTCATGGAGCCCGAACAGGCCATTAAAGTGATTCAGCACCGACACTGAGCAACAAACATAGGGGGGTAGATTGGAATGGAGCATTTGTGGAAGAAAGGAGGCAACGAGACAATTTTTCACATGATATGTAGTCAAAACTGGTTAAATGAGTTCTTAAAAGAATCTATGTTACAAAACTTTAAATCATGACAATAAAAATAATCGATATGATCCCAAAGTTGGTAGCTTTAGTTGCATTTCATTCACCACATAATTGCGCAATCTGACATTTTGGAAATCAATTTGTTTATTGGAAGTACGCTATGTTTGAAATACTCTCGTTTGTCGATGAAAAGGTTCGGCGCCAGAGTGAGGGTTTTCTGTTGGCCGCATCAAAATTGCTCTATTTTGGAAACTGTAATAGAAACATCTTTTTCACTTCACATAAGTCACATGATCAACAACTGGATGTTGCCACTGGCACAAACCACCAAGAAGATGACAGGAAGTAGTTCGAGGATGATGGCGCGGAATGTTTTTTAATGACTTATCGTGCGACAAACTTATTTATGTGTGATTTTTATTGTGTTTCTTACTTAATTGAAACCCCACAATAGCAAAATGTTACTTTTTCACCATTGGCAGAATGTTGACAAAGTTATGTGCACATTTGTAAAGGAAACACAGATACTGTTGCCTTGCGGCAAGAAAGTCCTGAATTTGAATCCCAACATGGGATCTTGTAAAGGTGTTGTTTTTTTTGTTTTTTTTGCCCTGTGTGTCTCTGTGTTGCCCTGTGACAGACTGGGCAACTGTCAAGGGTGAACCCCAGAGGTAAAGACAATGGACTGAAGAATGGAGCATGTGAGAGAAACTGCGAGACTGCAAACTGTCATAGAATCCGGTATGCCAGCTTCCAAAACATGCACAAAGATTAATGCCAATATACAAGCTATTTGATTGTTTTAGTTGGACAAATGACCAAAATAAAGATAAAATAACACAGACTAGAGTCAAGATGAACTTAGATTTTTAGAACCACACCACAAGTGGCAAGGCAATCGACCTTTCCTGCTTTAGAAGAATTTAAAGGGTTAAGCGACAATAAATCGCCTCGATATGCAAATGACATCAATAACAAATGTGATCCTTCTTGTTCCCGTCACTGTTGCTGTGAGGATGCAATGATCGGGACACGCTTTGTCACACGGGTGGCTGGCAATCAGTTTCATGTCAGCAGGATAAATACAATGCCCTTCTACGCATCCTCCTGTGGCACTGTTTTGTATTCCACTCTTGCTCTGTGTTTGCTTTGTCATAATTCATTTCTTGGAACAAATTAAAGTACACCTGCAAAATCATTATGACAGGCACATACGAAATGGAGACGAAAGAGGGGCACACAAATGATCGACAGAGAAAGGGAACGAGACAAGAAAAATAAACCTGTTATCTGGATAGGGATTGAAAATATAACATAACACCACCAATTAATTTAGAGCTTCTCTCTCTCTGGTAGAGAGATCTACCATCTACCATCTTCATTTAAATTTGAAGATGTCCATATCAAATTATTCTAACTTATAGTAAATAAAACAAGAACTGAAAATCAGAGGTTGGAGGTTTTGTTTTTGTCTTATTATTGTTATTTAACATGTGAGTGCATATGCCATGAATGCGTTTGGGGTATGGTAGGAAAAAAAAAAAAAAGGTAAGCAACAGAATCCAAGTAAAATGTTAATCAAAGAAGTTGATTTGACATCAGTGACAAAACATTGAGGACAAAAGCCACAAGCTGCAGTTCCAATAGAGACTAATTAAATTAAAATGGTGCCTTGTGTCAAGAAAAAAATAAAAACGTTCAATGAGATCTTTAAGTCATCTCAAAATCTAGCTTGGCTCCCCTTTTTACCTGAAAGAACCAATTCAGAAACGCATCTTTACTACAAAAGCCCAAATGTCTAAACTAGTTTAATTAGCTAGCAACATCTAGTAAAAAAAAAAAAAAATCACCTGACATTTGTGTTGCAAATACTTCATTGGTCTTTTCCCCATTTTCAGTTTTATCACCAGGTGGAGGTGCAACCTTCCTTCTTTCAGCCATTTCTAATAATGAGAGTCAAGGTAAAACGCTCTCTGTCTTCTGTCACTGTCCTCTGAATGGACTCTGTGTGTTGCTGTTGGTAAATTTCTTGCCTGTTATGCAGAAAATCCCAGATTTTCACATTCTCAAATAAAGTATTCGTCCTTCGGTTATTCACAACCACAGCATTTTCTCTTGCTACCTATTAGGCAAACTTAAAAAAGGCAAGCACCTACTTCCTACATGTGTAGCTACTAAGAGCCCATTACTGACATTTTAACATTTAAAGTCAGCATTTGGTTTATTTTTCCCTCTGTAATTGGGGAAATATTTCCAAAAGGTGAGCGTGAAAAAAAGAAAAATAAAAAATTCAGGAGAAAAATGGCACATAGATTGGGATTTTTTAAATAAAGTTACCCGCACTACTTTCAACCATTCCAGCTCTTATTGCACAGGCAAGTACTCCCTTCCACATTTTTATTTCAAACCATAAAACACAATGATATAACTCCAGCTCGAGATGTCAATAGTGACCAATTAAGTTATGAAGAGGTCTTTTGGAAATGAATCGTCTTATTCCGGGAGGGAACCTGCTTGGATTTATTTTTGAGCTCTAAAGGTGCATCTAAACGGAGTGCGCACCATACTTCATCCTTTGCACTAATCTTAGCGCTGGTCCAGCAGAGACACAGTTTTCCTCTGCCTTTGAGGCTCTGCCATCGACCCAGTTTGTGTTAAAAGGACACCTTGTGCCACCGTGCGTCTGTGGATGAACTCCTCTGCTTTGTGAATTTCTATAGGTATTTGGAGTTATATATGGAAGAAGCAACAGTGTGGATGCGGTGTGGAGAGGAAGTTGTGTTCATGTGTGAATAAGATTAGATTAAAAATGTCATGGAGGATTATGAAATTATCACAAAATGCAATAATGCACTGAGTATTGATTTTACAATACATGTACATAAAGTATGCATAAGAAAAAAAAACTATGACAAGTCTACCTGGGTTTCGATTGTAGGGAGGGATGGTGAATATATATATTATTGTATGTAATGTTCGGTTTAATTTGTTTGCATCGTAAATTCCTACAGTTTCATGTACTTTGCATTTATGCCAAGTAGAAGCCAAACAACAGTGTAAGAATAACGTGAGATGTACTAATAATAAAACACATCTTAACCAACAGAAATGTGCCCAGACTGTCAGCAGTAAAACAAGCATGACCTGCATGGCAGAAATTGGTTTTCAGGACTGTGTTAGAGCTACAGGCAGAGTAATTATAGAATGCTGAAGATTCACTTTGTAACGATATATCATTTGGTAATGACGCTCATTACTGCGTCTTGAGTTTTCAGCTGGACAAACATGGAGATGCTTGTGCCATTAGTTTACACGGCTGATACAGTATTTGCAGCAAACCATAACCACAACTTATTACATTCAAAAGTTGTAAAACAAGATTGGCTCTCTAAATATAGTCTGCAGAGGTGCAACAATTGGTAGACAAAACAGCACAGTGCAATACAGTAATCTGTTGTTTAGGAGTTGTCTTCAGGGGGATAAAAATACCACCAAGCAAACTGAAAAAGCATAAGAAATAACTCAGGATGTTGTGAACACTGTTCAGGTTTGTGTTAACTCAACACAAGTGAATGTTTTTACTGAGTTTTGTGAAATTCTATATGCTGAAGGCCCCCTAAAAGAGTGTTCAACAAACACCTTACGAGGTAGTCGCCGAGGCTCGTATCAGAGATTTATGAGATATGGGGAAATGCCTGGGAATATGAAGCAGAAAACTCCACGAGTTTGAATCTATAGGGAGGTAGTATGTACAATGGCAAATTTAACTTATCCTCTTAAAGCCAGAAGTACTTTCACAAGTGTCCTGGTTAGCTACAGACAATTCTCTCAAGGGGAAGATTTGAGGCAGGCAGAGGGGGATTTGAGATGGTTTAACTCTCAATAATCACTTTAAAAAGTTTTCAATTCTTGTGTGTACAGCCCTGTAGTTCTTACCGAAATAGGAACGAAATTAGATCAATCAGCAGTTCTTTTAATAACAAATTAGCAATACATAATGTAGAGCATTATGCTTTTTTGGGGTGTACTTTGAAACCGGAGACTGGGTGTTTTCACCCCTCATAGGCTGGACATTTGTTACATTTTCAGCTGGTGTGGTTCTCTTTCACACTGCACCGAGTCAAACAAAACAAATTCTTTGAGCAACCTGTCCCCCCCTCTTCGCCTATGGGGGCGCTGCACCACTGAAGCAAATGACATAAAAACCTCTGAAGAAGACATGAGCACAACTTCCTTCTTCACAAAATGTAAACAAAAAAGAAGCGTCGTCAGATTTTAGTAATTGTTATGCTTCTCTTTTGTAAAATACCTCCCACTGGCGCTACACTTGCACGTTTGTTTTGGTTATACTGACCCAAAATGCCCTGCGCTACAGTCCGCTTCCTGCTTTTGGAGCAGTCTCTGGTCCACTTGGTATTCACATATGTATTTGAAACGTACCAGAGTTCACTTCAACCAAACCAAGATCTAGGTTTGTAGGCATAGCAGAGTTTGCTTTTTTTGATCCATGTCAAAGTTTTATTCTCATCTCCCCAAATGAACAGGGCTTTCTGGACAAACTACAGTTTGATTGAAGCGGACTAAACAGGTCTGGTGCGAGTACATCTTAAAGAGAGTTGCTAAATCACCACAGTGCCTCAGATTTAAAACTTGTCAAAAAAATATTTGACGTTGTTAGCAGTTTTTTGTTCACTGCTGAACATACAACTGGTGCTGAGACAGAATTACACATAGACCTAAAGTACCTTTAACAGTAGAAGTTCTGCCAGTTAGTCTGAATAAAGGTGGATTAGCAGCAGTGGGGCCTCGGATCCATTTGTAGTCACTTATCAGGGCTTTTCAGTCCAGCCAGCTAAACCTATATCACACCGTAGTGAAAAGGATAATCACGGAGCTTTGGATCCCCAGCACTCCCCAGACCCTCGCCGTGATTCACTGCCTGCTCAGGCAAGTCAAACGGGTCCCAAGCATATTGCTGGCCAGAGCCCACCTAATGACAGGAAATAAATCCTGCCAATGAGTGATGAAGTCATTAAACGAAGCTGTGAGGACGGATATTGAGGCAGGCCCCTGTGAGTGTAGCACAGGCCTTGTAATTTGTATACCTGCATATCAGCGACAAAAGGAACAAGCGTAGGGTTGAAACCCATAAGCCTGTTTGACTGTGACAGGCCACTGAATACTTAATAGAGTTCCTGGGGATGTTTTACTGTGGATGTCTGAAAGAGTTTTATAGTAAGCAAAATGCAAATATTGTTAAAAAAAAAAAAAAAAAATCAGCTTGATTATTTTTTTGCTGTAGAAGCAGTGACGAAGTGTTTTTTTTTTTTGTTTTTTTTTTTTTTTTACGACATCAAGTGAAAAAAGGGGAGTGAGTTTTTCTTTTCCAGCAAGAATCTCCTTAAAAAAGAGAGAAAACTTATCATCTGTCGATATGTGACTGGTCACGACAAAACAAGGAACAGGTTCCCACCAGGGGCGTTTTGAGTTATTTACAGATTCTGAAAGTGTGGATTCTAAGCTTTCTAGCACACAGAAATAATAATAATAAAAAAAAACAACAACAAAGAAGATATTGACATTTCAATGTTTGTACTATGAAAAAAAGAGTAGGGGGTCGAGGGGATGGGTGTCCTCAATTTAAAAAAAATGGAAAATAATTTAATTCCATACATTTTTAATATGGTACCAATTCACAAAAAAAGGTAGCAAAAACAAACAAAAAAACAATAAAGATATCCAGCATATGAACAAAAACTGAGTAAAATTAATTTGGACTAAAACTAATGTGATAGTACCTTGTATAATATATACAGGACAGACCAAAAGTTTGGACACACCTGGTCATTCAAATGGTTTTCTTTATTTTCATGACTATGAAAATTGTAGATTAGATTGNTTTCAGGTGACTGACTACCTCTTGAAGCTCATCAAGAGAATGCAGAGTGTGTGCAAAGTAGTAATCACAGCAAAAGGCTGCTACTTTGAAGAAACTAGAATATAAGGCGTATTTTCAGTTGTTTTACACTTTTTTGTTTAGTACTTTTTTGAATCTACAATGTCAATAGTCATGAAAATAAAGGAAACTCATTGAATGAGAAGGTGTGTCCAAACTTTTGGTCTGTACTGTACATTTTAGTCTTTACCATAATAATGACATTATGCATTAAGCATCTCTTTGAAAATGAAGGCCTGTGTAAATGACCTCCATCTTTGTGAACTATTTTTGCTCTAAAGTCTTTGAAATGTCTCATTACCACCAGGAGAGAACTACTGAAGTGATCATGACTTCCACACTCTGGCTCATTTTTCAGCAGCATCTCTCTTACATTCATCATGATATTTCAATTTTGAACCTAGGAAATCCTATATGGTGGGAAGCAGTGTTCTGTTTTTGTGCCAAAAAAAAAAGAAAAAAAAAGACAAAGCATAAAAATGCCAACGCACATTCTAATAAACACAAATGTTTTCAACCTTGATGGTATCTGCATGAGGAGAGTGGGGGGGAGGGGAAAAAAAAGGTTAACAAAAGCAATATGCTTCCAAACGCATTCAGCTGAGTAAGCAATCTCTTTCTTGCTGCTCTTCACTTTGCCTTCCTTCCTCTGTATCTTGTGTGTCATTGGATTTTGTAAGCTAAGATTCAAATTACTTTTCTTTGTACAGCTGACGGACTGCCAGTGTCAACGTGGAGGGGGGAAAAAAAGAGCTGTTACACTCAGGAGTTAGACAGGACCGGAGCTGCGTCACAGGACACACGTCTCAAGTAATCAACATTTTTTATGCCTTTTGGTTTCTAGCTAAAGCAATGTTTTTTGATGATTAATACAGTTAGTAAGCAATCTTTTACGGTTGGATTTCTGTTGTGGAATACCAGTGTTTATGACAACAACTTCATGACAACAGTCATAGACATTCATAAAGACTCCATGTTTATGACAGTGTCATGTCAGCCTTATGCACACTCTGACAAATAAAGTGTTATTTGATTGGGCCCTGATTTTCTAGCTAAAGCAAACCTTAACGAGTCTCCTGTCTAATACACCAAAACCTGTTCCGAGTTATTCCATGCTCGGCCATAAGGAGACAGCAGCTGCGCTGACCTTGACCATTTACTTGCTCAATTTGACATTTCGAATATAAATCTGCTCAATGGAACCACTCCAATTTAAAAAAAAAACTGATTTTTTGACAAAATGTTTTGGTGCTTGGATGAGTTTTTTTCTTCTTCTTTGGTTTATCTTGCAAATCTGCAATGGAGACACTTCTTGCATCACATAATCAACAGCCGGGTTTTGCCACTGGCACAAACCACAAGGAAGATGACAGGAAGTGGTTGGAGGAAACTGGCACAGCATATTTTCTGCGTGATTTTAATTGCGTTTCTTTATATAATGGAAACGTTACAATTGTGAAACTGTTTTTTTTGGGGGGTTTTTTTACTTTAGCGGAATACTGAAAGTTTTTGCGTTCATTTGTACTGGAAACGCAGATTGTGGCTCAGTGGGGGAGCAGTTGTCTTGCAATTGGAAGGTTGTAGGGTCAATTCCAGAGTCTCCTGTCACATGACTCTGCACCCTTGGGCAAGTCACTCAACACCACGTTGCCCATTGTTCTGCATATTGGGGCGAAAGGGCTTCAACTGGTCAAAATGACTGGACAGGTGATGAATAAATTTACACCATTTTCCATTACAAAAGCCTTTTTTCAATGCCCCTGTTTTCACTTGTGGAACATTTTTCCTATTTTTGAAAACAATTGTTTTCAATGTTTTGAAAATGTGCTTTTATTGACCTTTTTGTTTTTCGGCCTAAATGTCTAATCTATCAATGTTGCTATTTCTGCTGTGGTCCCTGATGTTTTCTAAATAAGCCCTGGATCTCATGACAAAAGAAACCAAAAACATAAATTACTCCAGAGGTGGTACGGCAGATGAATATGTTTTCCAAAATATAAAGAAAACAATCAAGCATTACATTTCACTGTGACCTTTTGATACAAACCCGCTTCACAGTAGCCACCTCTAGAGCGTCTGTGCCTTCCATTGGGGTGCTTTGCACACTGCAGCTAGTCATTGTCACAGTGTGTAATTCTGAAAAGTCACACACATTAGTTAGAGGCTGAAAGAGCTGAATACGAATTTGCCTTCTGTCAAAGCTGTAAAGCAAAATCTATGAATCGCAAAGGGTTAAACTATTTAAAACACCTGGAGCTGAAAAACTTCCAAGATTCAAGCAGGTCATTTCTTATTCATTGCAATTAAAAATGTGGTCCTAAAAGAGCACATGTTCTGTATTATAAGCTTGAGCTAAGTCGAGGGGAATCCATCCTGCAAGAAGCATTTTCCCAACAGATGCGTTTGGATGGAGCGTTCAGGTACAACTCGTTCACTGGATCGACTCTATATCAGAAAACTAACAGAGTAGTTTCAACGTTTTGCATCATCACACCTCCACAGTGTTCTTCAAAATTCTCTAACGCAACAACATGGATCATTTTCAAGTGGTTTCATTGTTGCATAATCCATCCATATAGCCATTATTAATTAAAACAGACTAACCTAATCCCCAGTCAGCTCTTTACACATCTTTTTAAATGCAAAAATATCTTAACAAAATTGAATTACAGTCAAAGTGTTAACTTTATTGATTTCACATTGAATGATTTCTCTTGTTGTTACCGGAAACATTCCAAACCACGACTATAAATACATACAGCAGGTAAAATAATGATCAAACTCTTCAAAGCTTTTCTCAGTATGCAGCCATATGCAGTGGATTAATCTTCTCGTTTGTCAGATTATAAATACACTTTGAAAATAACTTCTAAGTAAATAGTAAACATGCTACTCTCCCAAGTCTGCATCTCTTAATTAAAAATGAGTTTTTTTAATTGGTCTCACGTAAAATTTCAATCTTACCTGTTGTGTTTTTATTAGCTGCAAGAGGAGAATCATAAACAGAAAAGGGTTTCAAAACAGTCTCTGTGTAATACTTTATGTAATTTGTGTCAGTGAATTTTGTTAACTGAATTGACCTTTTTAAAGACATTTTTATAAATATATTTAAATTTGAATATATTTATTGAATGGGAATGTATTTATGTCTAATATTTCAGTTATAAAATTCACGCCAGATGTCAACAATGACCGAAACAAATCCACACATACAAAGAACCTGCCGAAATTATGGGTAAAATATTGGTATGGAACAGGAAATGAAACAATGAACACACTCACAGAAATGTATCCATTTTTTCCGAACAGCCACTTTTGGTAGCCATACCTTCAATACTGTTATTTTTAGAAAACAACAGCTGAGAGCAAAAAACTTAAGGAAGGAAAAATCTCTGGGACTAGCAGAGTCCTTCTTCCTACACGAAAACGCTGAAGTGGCAACGTACAAACAAATGTACCGCTGAAATGGGAAGAATATTAACACACTTAATATCCAATAGTCGAGACAAGCCCATGGGAAAAAGTGCCTAAACAAGCTGGGAGAACTCAAGCAGCTGTGACAGGCAATTTGGTGATTATATTAATGCCAGTAAGAAACCTGACACTGTAACTGTAACGGCTGTTTGACGACTCAGAATGACAGCTCTATTCCTGTCTGAAGCTGAGTGAGGAGGACCACTCGTCTGACCAGTGTTCTGTTACTCTCAATGCACTGAGCGTCAATAAGACGGGTTTGGTTGGTGGAGGCCATTGATCCGACGCAGAGACGAGGAAACTGGAGAAACACAGGCAGCGCAGAGAGAAAAAGCTAAATGTCTGATATGAGAACGAAGTAAGCATAATGTCATTTAGGGTAGAAAAATGCTCATCACTTAAAATAGCTACAACTTATATATAATACAATATTTGGCTTGACAAAGTAGTAAACAGATTTTTTTTAAAGATGCATCTTAATGTAATTGCAGAGTAAAGCGCTTCATACCCACTGAAATTTTAAAACCAGTGGCTGATTAAAAATAACATTACCAGTTAACATTTCTTAGAAGGCCAGTATTATATATTTTCTAGGCATATGGTGCCATTTTTAGAGTAAAGAAATAGCTACATATATCAAATATGAAAGAAATTTGATCTGTAATTTAGTGCCTTGAGAAAGGGCTGCTGTCTCTTTAAGAAACTGTCTCTTTCTGAAACTCCGCCTTCAGGAAGTCATCACAACATGGCTCCCATTAACCCTTTAACAACGTTTTTACCAGCGTTGCACTGAGAAGTGGCTTGTGTAAACAACTCAGCTGATGTGCAGCTGCACCAGATGTTTGCTAATTCCTGCTGGCTAGTCTGAAGGAGCTGCGTGTGGGAGTCGCTGGGGAGGGCTTCTTTGTGAAGCGCAAGCTTGGAAACCGCAGCCTAGCCTCAAAGGCAGCGCTAGGTCCACCCAGGCGTTTTGAACATCTGAATGGTTGCTATGGAGATTAAAGGATTTCTCAAACATGAACGAAAAACAAAAAAATCAAAGCAACACTCCAGGTATGTTTTTGATGAGGGGATAACATTATAATATGACCTAAACCTCAAAAAAGTTTATTTTACACAATACTGCCCCTTTAAAAGGCTTTGATAAGACTGTCTTTCTGCGCATCTCCATAAAGATGCCAAAACCATCTCTGCTTTTGGCAGATACCTGCGCTTCGCTTATTTACATATTTTCACTACGGTTGGTGGATTTTATTAATATTATTGAATGCAGACGCCATAAAGCACTGCTTTTCAGCATGAGGCGGTGAGGTTAAAAATATTGTGTTTGCAGACAAAGATACTGAACTTCTGCTGGAATTTGAAAGTTAAAGAAAATGAACTGCAGGGGAGGACAAACACAGAGAATTCCTCAATTAGACATGAGAAATTCTTAGCCTTCACCTTCAGTTCACGGTTCAGTTAAAACGTCCTGTATTCCTGGATGGACTATTGATATGCCAGATATCTAGCCACCTTTATTTTGATTCAGTTCTATAGAGAAATATCTCAAATATCATAAGGGCCGGTCATGCATTTCAGTTCAAAAGAGATATTTTATTTGGTATGTAACACAAACAACTAGACGGATCAATCAAGACATTTCAGAATGACTTGGGTTCCAATCTTTGTCCAGTTCTGAAATGCTCTCTTTCTGGAGTTTTAGTAGGCAGATGAAAGAAAAATAATATCTACTTTCTGATTAGAAATGGACTTGTGTTGATGGAAATTTGAATTTAAAACAAGCACTGTGTTTAAACTCCTTGAGGCTGCACAACAGCAACTTTCTAAAGAAGAAGCTTTACATATCTACAGGGAGGCATTTATACACATAAACACTGAAATTGCTATTTCCTCATTATAAACTACTTAAATATGAAATCATTAGAGGTCTCAAAGTCAACATCTGGACAAAGATGGGCCATCTGTTTGGACGGCAGCTGGCTCTAATGGAAAAGTGTAGCTCAGCACTGAGCCGCAAACGGAGCAGGAATACGAAAGTATTAGTAGCCCTTAACTTGTCTTCAGGCACGAATTTTGAACTCAGAACCTTACAGATGATAGAAAAGACAAGTTTTATCTCTCCCTCCTTAAAAGAAATCCTCTACTGCCTTAAGTTGTAAATGTTCTGGATTCACTAAGCCCAAAATTATACATACCATTAACAGATGTAGGTTTAAGGTCATCTTTCAAATTTCCAACATGTTTCTTTCGACTGGAGGTAATATTAACATTTAAGAGTCCTGACATGAATCCAGGATCAATCAATAGTCCGAAAGGAAATCTTTTGAAGCAGGAGGAGCTCAGTATCAAACATATGCCGGTAAAATCTGAGTGGAAAAGATGAAGGAAAGCTGCTCAGCCATTACATTAGAGTAAGATGTCTGCAGTGTAGACATCAAAAAAGGGGCAACCAGTAGATATGTTTCCATCAGCAATGAGCAAAAAACTTTGTCAATATTCTGGTGAAGTCTAAAACATACAATTTTGCAGTTGTGATGTTTTTATTAAACAAAATTAAAAGCATCCATGAATAAGTTTGTTCACGCAGTAAGTCATTAAAAATGCTGTGTCATGATCCTCCAACAACTTCCTGTCGTCTTCTTCATGGTTGTCTCCAGTGGCAACATCCGGTTGTTGATCATGTGTCTGAAAGGAAATCACGTGTGTTGCGAAATGGCTGCTTCCATTGTAGCCCATTTCGATACGGCCAAAGCAAACCCACCTCATCCTAGCACCAAAACTTATCATAAAAGCACAGGCGTTTCCATTTAGCAAATTTATTATCGAAATGTCAAAATGCACAATTATATGGTCGACTGAAAAGCAGCTCATGTCAAAGATGAAGCATTAAGTTTGCTCACGTTTAAAACCTAAAATATTGATAAACCTAAGAAATATTAAGGGAAAAGAAATACATACATGTATATATCAGGATCCTTCTGACACTTACCCTCATAACAAAACATTTCTCATAACAAGAGAGGCACCGACATAAAGCTGAGCTTTTTCTGCGACTTCCTCTTCCTCCTCTTAATGCTGACAAATGGACAGAGTATGCCAGTAGTGGACAAGAGAGCTGCTGAGACGCCAGCTTGTCATCCATCTGCTTTATTCCCCCGGTACTCCCTTTACCATGGCAGAGGTCACATAATCGCTGGCTCAACCGCCACTACAAACACACTTTCCTGACACAGGCACACTTCCCTGTAGCTGTCGCACATATTTCACCTTCCCGCCCTCCAGTATTATCTTTTTTCCTTTCTTCTACTGAAGATTTATTTTATTTTTTATTTTTTTTAACTTCGAGACTATTCTTCCTAAATCATATAGTGCTTTGTTGTTGTTTTGTGTGTGTGTGTAAGAAAGCTCTTTGGTCAGCTTTCTTACACATCTTTTGATTGATTTATTTTGTTTTTGGAATTTGAAGTCAAAAGAGAGATGGCATATTTCATTAATATTAGAAAAAACACTGCAACCAGCAAACTCTATTGCAGCTTTAGCAGAAAGCAGCAGCACACCATTTGTGATGCTTTTAAAGATAAGAAGAAAAAAAAATACCATGTTTTTTCATGCTGAGCCGCACAGCTGAACCTGACCTCTGCCTGCAGGTGTTTACGTTGCAGGTTGATGTAAAGCGCAGTGTTTCTCAATTCAAATGTCTATCATATAATTTGCGGTTTTCTGCAAATGATGAAGATCTTTATGACTGCCTCTTAATTATCTGTAATTAGAGGTGGCAGCTTGATCCTGCGATCATCATTTAAAAGCTGGTCAGTATGATACATCAAGTCAACCTCACCACTCATTAATACTTACATTGCTCAATTCATTTTTTTCCCATTACATTCCAGATTGTCTTCTAAGAGCGTACTCTAAGAACAGCATGGATCTTTTTTCATTCTACACTTTATGCCTATTAATTGCGTTTGAAGTTTTGATGATTAAAAATGACTGACGGTCCATCTTAAAAGATGATTTTTCATTGCACCTTAAACTAGTTTTAATCATTGCATCAGATGATATGAAGGTTATATAGAGGGTGATCCTTCAAGATCAAAAACAAATACGCAGTGGTGGGCACACTTCTGCTGATCCACCAATAGCATTGTGAATTTCTCTTTTAGCGCTTTCGCTAACTTTGAAAACATTTAACCTACATAGCTTACAATAAATAGTTTTTTTCCTGATAAGTTCTAAAGCATCAATTTCCTCTCCTCAAATCCTCTTTTTTTCCTCAACAACAACTTTATCTCAAACAAGAATCATAGCAGAACAAACTAAAACAGTAGAGAACAAATAATGAATAAAAAAATATCTAAGAGCATTACAGAATATGGAAATTATAATAACATTTAACTGGTGCTTTATTGGTTGTAGAATTGAAATTAGCGCGTTCATATTAGCTTTTGCCAAGTACCATGCTGGTGTACTGCTTTAGCGCTAGCGAAACTCATGACTGCAATTTGTTCTAAAGGGTTTTAACTTTAATTGGCAGTTCCCACCACTGCAAGTATGTAAATAAAGAATGATTAACTTGGTAAACCACAGAATTAGTATGTCCAAATTACAGGACTGTGCAAAGCTAGGAATATTTTCATATAGATTAGTGTTAAGTTCAGTTTCACATTTACAAAATTCAAACCATAGAAAAATATAAATCAAAAGATGGCGTTACTTCCACTTTCATCCAGGAACAATTCTTATAAATGCACTTTCAAAATTCTGGGGTTTTGCAGGTTCAGTCATGTGTACCAGTTAAGCTAAACATGTTCTAACATTCATAATCAAAGCCACTAACAGAAATTATGAAACCGTTACCGGAATAAGGTCGTGACAGATTTCATTTCAGCTACAGGCATCCTTTAACTAGCTTGTAGTGCTCCAACACTTATCCTGATATAAAATTCTCAAAGAATGATCCAAATATTTCAGAATTGTTGAAGACATTTACTTTGCCCCTTTCTTTAAAATGTCAGTCATAGAAGACATAAGATAATCCTGGACAGCAGAATGTAGAGACCAGTGACGTGCGGTGAGGTTCATAACTGGTGAGGCACTGACTTAATCATAATCATATTTACAAATATAGACTCCCTGCATGTTATTGTTTATATAAGGAAATTTTGTGCATGCAGACAACGCTGGAGGGCAAAAAGACTATTCTTCCACATTTTATCCATAGCCGCACTGATGGGGTAGAATAATACCGTTAACTCAATCAAACTTGGACTTGTAGATATTATTAATTTTTGCTGTGCTCCACAGAAAAGAGAAAAACTGTTAAAATACAACTCAAAACCACGTCTTTCTCGCTCTGTATCAGGGCAGCTACGAACAGACCCATTGCCATAGCGACTGACAACAATACCACAAAAAACACTCAAATATTTCCCACACAAAGAGCAGAACATTCAGTCTGTTGCAGTGGTATGGTTTTAGGCTTAATGTTTATTTTGTGATTATTAATAAGTGATTGCTGTGGTAAGAGGAGAAAACTATAAACATAGCACTGCACTTGACTTTATTGTATGGTTAGCTCGATGTTACCGACTCTTACTCTGCAGCTGTGGAGTCACAATGTCTGGGATCATGAGCGCCCCCTGCCATGAGGCAGGAGAACTGCCTGCCACACCTCCAATCTGTTCTCTGCCGTTTCTGAACGTTCCTCAGCACACGAAAGACGTTACACACACAGTTGGTGACCAAAAGCACTGCACATTATATTATATAAGCTAAATTATGGAAAATCAGTTCATACATTAAATGTTTTTTTGCCTATTAATTGGTGACGTGAAGACAGGAGGAACATGCCCCCATCGAATGGCAGCCAGTGGAGTTAGCGAGAGGTTGCGCAACCCCAGGTGATGCTCAGCTCGCTGCTGCCTCACCGGCTTCACTTCCGAGCAAATGAATGGGAAAATGGGAAAATGGGAAAATTCAGCAATTTTGAAGAAAAAATAATCAGAATTTGTTAAGCTACATGAAGAATAGGTACTTTATAGTACAAACCACAAGTTTGAAAATAGCGAAGGGGCTCTTCCTCCCCTGACCGCACATCACTGCTAGAGACAGTGATTCCATCGCAGCAGACCATTCTTACTGTGTTCTTACTGTGATGAAGATAACGATTTTGTTTTTAATACAACAGACAATAAATTAGAAACCAAAAGTCGCAAAGAAAACTATAATGAGCAGTATGACTGCTAGACATTTACATACACCTCCAAAAATATATTTGTTTTGACATAACGATGATGGCTTAATCTGTCCCTGAAATATTTGCCTTCAAACTCTAAGAGGCAGTTAGTGGAGGGAACCGATGATGCGGGGGATCGTGACAGGATGGAAGAGATGTTAGGGTGGATAGCAAATATGAAATTTACATCCAGGAGAATGTCAGAATCCTTTTTTTTTCCCTCAGTGGGAAAATTATTTCATGTGAAAACATGCAGTGCTTAAGATCTGCTTGTTGTGAGACCTTAATTTTGCTCAAGTTTCCAGAATTGTGTAATGTTTCTGTTTTTGGTCATTTGAACTGTACTGATGATTTTTGATGATGCCTTAAAAACTACTGATGTTCATATGTGCATTAGCGCCAGTTACCTAATGCAAGCTATCGTTTAACCTTTCCCTTTTTGAGAGACTAAAAAAAAGACAGAAAAGCTAAAAAAGAAATAAACCTATAATACCTTAATATTTTTTTCAAATAAGTATAATTGTGTTCCCAACTTTGGTGAAAAAATGCTGAAGAGTTTTATATTTTCTTAAAAAAAATTATCAAATTTTCAAGTTCTTTTTTTGTCAGAAGCAATCAGCAAGTATGATTGGTGTAGTCCAAATTTGCACCAGCCTGATAAATCAATGAATTCCTCAGCAGCAAGCTGACTTTTCACAGCTGCAGCATTTTGCAGTAGGAAGCTAAATTCATCCTTTCTTCCTTTGCAGACAAATTCCCACCTGCACACCTCTCTCTGTCAGTTCTCACTGGTCCTCTTGATTGCCTAAATACTCAGTTATTAAACCATCTTATAAAATGTATTTGTCAATGACGTGTGTGTGTGTGTGTGTGTGTGTGTACTTGTCAACCTATGTCCATGGGGACCAAAACAAAACAAGTATAAGTGAGGACATGGGAACTAATTCTTAAATATGACGATTGTAGTATTTTTTTAAAATCATAAGTATTCACATCAACAAGGATTCCAGGATTATACTCCTTTGTTATCCTATATGAAAAAGACAAGAATCTGTTAAGTTCCAGAGTCTCAGACCTAGAAATGTCCAGGGTTTCCAGTAACTTGCAAAACTGCTAACACCCCTGGAGCTTTTCTACAATTTGCCATCATACAAATCCCAGACCTCAGAACAGAAAGTAGAGCATAAATGTGAAGTTGATAGAAAATGATGTATGGTACTCAAACTTTTTTTTACAGATAAAAGTCTGAAATATATCCACCTATCACCTTTCGTTGTTTATTTTACAAGCTAAAATGTAGGGCATTAATTTCACTCGAAAAAAGAAAACTTCAGATGAAAGAAGCCGCCTTCTGACCTCACCAACAGCAGCTTTTAGTTTTCCATCAGCATCATGTGTCATGTTCCTGTCAATTAGGGATGTTGTTTTCCATGTCCGAGGGCAGGACTGGGAATCATTTGGGAAGCTTGAAACACAGAGGGAGCAATTTTGAGTGTGGGGAATCATTGCATGCAAGCCCGTCTCCATCACTAAGGTTGAGACATCCTCCACAGGGATCCTTGCACCCCGGAGAACTGGTTTGTTTTTTTGCAACGAGCAAACAAGCATCTTTTTTCACCAAGGAAGTTGTTTTGCAAATCCAACAATAAAGTGGGAGAAAAAAGTTGTTTGCTCCCTTACATTGTACATAAATGAATTTGTCTGAAAAAGTCGTGAATTATTTTTTGTTGCCCTTTACACAAAGATTTCAACACCGACTATTGTTGACACTATCAATTGTGTTACCTGAGTACCTGAGAAGGTAACATTGTTGTAAGTCGAGTATTATGATATTATCTGGGGTTTGTATGCTTTATCCAATTATATGCTCTTCAATTACTGGTCCAGGTTAGGTTTCCGCAACAAGACTATAATGTGACACTTTTCTTAAGGAAAAGAAAAAGGTGAATTTCCCATTCCTCGGGTTAAATTGTTGTGCCTACAAAGATGAGCCATCTGACATTTTGGAACTCTTTAATTTGACATTGGTTTCCTGTTCTGACCATAAAAAAAATCTGCTAGTTCTCATATAAGACTGGCTTGTTAAGGGCTGCACCGCTGAATGTTTGTCAAAGTTGTACGAGAAGCAGCCAGAAGGATTAATCACAAACAAAGAATTAAGCAGATTCTTAAATTTGAAGATCCCATCTGCCACCATTGCCTCCCTCTGGAATACTTAAAGAGGGCAGTAGGGCTCTTGTAAACCATGAATTGATGTGTTTTGGCAATCAAAGTAGAGTCTCAGGTGAACTGGAGTCTTCAAATATGAAACAACTTTCATCCAAGCGAAGTGCTCAGTCAGTGCACTTGCAAGTAATTCCAGTTATCACAGTTCTGAAATAAAATGCAGCTCTACACCTCTGCCCTGCAGTCGTGAAATGATATGGTAATAAATGGACAAAGAATAAACTATTGGACAGCTTTGCCGCAAGTGAAGCAGATGATGCAAAAAAGTACTGTGGTGAAGTAACAAAGACATTGCCTGATGGCACATTCTTTAAGTGAATATGATGAAAAGACTGAACAATCTCTCTCTGAGATTTCTTTAGGACGTACTGTATAAAGGCAAGAGCTGTGGACTCGACACTTGGATGATAATGAAAATGGGTTTATAAGTGTGAGGACCTAACCCCCATCTTAAACATGAGAAAACTGTAGAACTTTGGAAGAGGTGAGATTGCTTAAACTGCACTTTCACTGCTCCAGTGTTTGTGTGTTTGCGTGTACAGAATGTGTGAAAGTTTTAACTTGTGACAGACAACACAAATAAAGTAAACCCTAAGTGTACAAGTAAAAGAAGGAACAACAAACATACCAAATAAATTTTTGTAGGTCATAAATGATAACTAAACATGCAGGTCATCAAGTAAAATGGTCAAAAATGTTGACATTTTCTGTCCTCTTTTTGGTTCCTGTAATCTTTTCTGTTACCATATTTACGCAGATGATGCACAGCTCTACCTTACGTCACCAGGTGACTGAACCCATCAATGCATTGAACAGATCAGTGCATGGAGGTGCCATAACTTTCTCCAGCTGAACAAAAACAAAACTGAAGTTATATTTGGGCCAAAAGAGTAATGATCTAGATTCATCACACATATTCAGTTATTAGAGCTAGAAACTAGCGATCAGGTCCGAAATCAGACTGGTCTGTAGTGCACAACAATTTTACTTAGATCAACACTAAATTTGCAGAGAATTTACAAGTTTTAAAGTTGACTAGTGATAAATGAGTGATTAACTCTCCTTCCTCCCACGTCTCACACAGTTGAATGTGGGAGTGCCTGGAGGCTGGCGGGAGCGCTGTAGGGGAACAGAAAGTCATGTGAGTAACACCCCAGGACACTACTTACACAAGGTCCGACAAGTTCCGTCAATTTAACTCATTGGGAGTGTTTAAATGAAGACTCAGAAGACTGTTTATAGATACCTCATTAAATTCTCACAATTATTCACCGTTAGAGCCAGGCAAGATTACATTCTTCACTGATGAATACCCACACATTTCTGACTGTCCAAAGACTCCGAAGTCCCCGATCCTTGGGGTGCACTGTAACTCACTTCAGATAAATGAAATGTAAATGCTGCTGCATTTCCTTTGTAAACACTGCCTTATCGTCCTCCTCTGCTGTGGACTCTCTATTGTTTATCGTCTGCCCTGGTAATGGGATGGAGTAATTTCTCATTTGTAACAATATCAAAAAGCAATTACAAGCCTGTGACTAAAAGCCACTGAACAATGTCCACCATCAATCATCAAAGAGGAAAATGGCAGAGAGGAGGGAGACATTTCAGCCTGTTTATTTCCCCTGCCTCTTGCTCTGGTATTTGTGCTCAGCTGAACTTGGCTCCGACTTTATGGCTGCTTGGGTACCCCTGTGAAAGGGCAAGAGCACGTTGCGGATAGCTACCTATTGTAATTGTTCAGTTACGCTGCCTTGCAGGAATATTCACATATTTGGAATTTAATGCAATAGTACTGTATGAACGCAAACAGAAAGAAAAAACAATGTGCTTACTTTCCTTTTCATTTTGTTACTTCTATTGGAAGTAACTAATGCATGCCTCCACCAGCTTTGCACATCTAGAGAAATGCTTTACCCAAGCATTGGAAAATAGGTCATGCAAAGACAGACTGGACAAAATTCTGAATTGGATATAGAGATACATCTGAAAAGGTTAGACTGCCGTGAAAGTGAAATGATTCAGCGTACAGAATTAAATATTTTGAGCCTGAATTTCTTGTAATTATGTCTTACAGAAAATGATTTAGAAATGTTGAATTTTACATAAGTGAGATTTTAAAAAAAATTAAAACAGAACTGTCAGTAAATTGAAAGATCTGTTCATTTTTATGCACTCAAGTCTTAGTTAAGGCAACTTTCACAGGAATTACTGCATCAATGGGACTTGGAATGGAAACCAGTCTTTGGTTCTGGTGAGATGTAAAGATCAGGTCATCTGCATTGTTGGGTCTGGTATCTCTCATCTTCCTCTTTACAATACTCTATGGATTCTCTAGGGAGTTCAGGTCAGGCCAGTAACACAATGGTCATTGGACCGGCTTCAGAAAACCCAATGGACCAACAACAGCAGATAACAACGCACCCCAAAACATCAATGACTTTGGAAACTTTACACTTGACTTCAAGCAACATGCATTCCGTGGCTCTCCACTCTTCCTTCAGTCTCTGGGAGCTTGATTTCCAAATGTAAATGATCTGAAAGGAGATTTTTGGACCACTGAGCAATGGCTGAGACACATCTGAAATTCATACAGCCCTCAGTGAAAAATCTGATTCTTTAGATTCACTTTTTGCACAGTGAATTCTGCAGAGTTAAATCAACACTATGCCAAGTCTATTTGGTCCCTTTCAGAATTGGCATTAATTTAACTCTTATAGAGTTATTTCAACAATAGTTTGAGTAGTTATAACTTTTTCAAGTGTTAAAACTACTCAGTTTCTTGTTGAAATAACTCTGAAAAGAGTTAAATTGACACCAATTCTGATAAGGACCAAATAGACTCGGCATAGTGTTGATTTAACTCTGCAGAATTTACTGTGTGTGGCTTACTGTCCTTGTGACGAGTGTCGATGACTATCTTTTGGACATCTGTCCAGTCAGCAGTCTTCCCCATGAGTGTGTAGCCGACTGACCCTGAATGAGAGGCCATTTAGAGGCTCAGGAAACCTTTTCAGGCTTTTTTGAGTTGATTATTTGGTTTGGGTGTGACAACATGAGTTTCCAATCATTCACTTTTTCAAAATATTACATTTTTGATACACTGAAATTAGTATTTCAAGTATTTTTATGTCATACTTAACTTCATGCTGCTACATGAATCTATACAATATATGAGTTTCACTTTCTGAAACTCAAACATGGAGAAGCAACATTCAGTTTTCATGCTCCTCTAATCTGGAACAAACTTCTAGAAAACTGCAAAACTGCCAAACACTAAATCGAGGCTTTAAACACACCTGTTAAAAGTTGCCTTTGATTAGTAGTGTGTGAAACAATACCTCTATTTATGATATGTGTGCTTGATTATTTTGATGCTGGCATTTAACAAAATGTAATATTTATTGCTTGTTTCATAACTGATGGCTGTATGATGTTTTTATGATTTAAAACATCTTTAAAACACCTGAACTTCCTTGTTGCTGAAATATGATATACAACTAAACCTGACTTGAAATAAATGATGAAAAATATCAAACTTCAAATCTTTTTGTTGTACTTGTAAGTCCTCCTGAATGATGCTGCCACTACCATGTCTCTCTGTGGAGACGGTGCATTCAAAGTAAAATGCAGACTTGGTTTTCTGTAAAAAGTTACACTTTTGTCCAAAATACCCTTTTCCACACGTTTCCAGTGCTGAGCATAGAAAGGCGAATTGACCAAAAGCTCCATGACTTATGGCAAACTGAATCCTTATTTTCTTTAAATCCAAAATGTCTCATTTCATTATTATGAACTGATTTGTGTTTGCCACTTAAAAAGGTTTCACTACAATATTGAAATCAGTGGTAACATTAAAGAATCTGAAAAAGTTCAAGGTGTGGGAATAATTTAGCAAGGCTCAAAAAGAAATATCTGTTCCACTCTACCTTTTTTCCCCCTTTCATTTGCCATACTTGCTTGCATCAAAATTACATCATTAGGTTTAAACCTCAGGTTGTACATGTCTCATTTAATAACCTTAGAGATGCAGCCCAACTTTCAAAGATTTTTCAGAGGAGACATATTCACAGTCTAAATACATTCCTTTTTAAGATGCAGCTCTTGAAAATCAGTCTTGATTGAGGGCTGTTCATTTCGCAATCGTCCTGACATTATACCGCCCTCTTCTCTGCCTGCCTTACATCGCATCCTTTACAACGATGCAGACCAAGAGATATATGTGCACTTTTTTTTTTTTTTATCTGAAAATGTACTAGCCTCTGTGGGGGTGGGTTTGTGTTGACTCCTGAGGTCCCTGTATGAGCTGCTTCAGAATTCCACACAGCTACCGTACAAGACACGCTAAGAGAAACAAAATGGAGTTTAAAATCACAACGGGATGTGAGGGAGGCAGAGGGGATCAAAAACAACGTGAAGAGCAGGTCCGGGGTTTGATGTTGAGGGAATTAGCATGACCAACAGGCCAGGTGTGAGCTGAACACTGTACACAATTAGCAGTGGCTAAAAGGAGACGGCAGCAAACACAAGGACATCATGGGGCCTAGAGGAAGGTCAGCACATCCCCCAACAGACCTCCGCACACATAACATACACACACACACACCTTTCTTTGTGACATGTATACACACATACATCTACGGTCAGGGCAATTGGATACAGTGCTAAAAAGCGCTGCTTGCTATATACCTTCTGCTAACTGCTAGATGAGATTTGATGCCGGTGTACTGCAAGCCTTACATGAGCTGGCAAGGGCACCCATGCATTTTAATGTCTTGTCTCTTTGATTCTTCTTTGTGGTTGTTTTCTTCTCTGATTGGCCTCCCGGAACAACCCAACCCCAACTCGTCTCTCCCTTCCCTCTCGTTCCCTGCTTGGCTTTCTCCTTTTCTCTATTGAACAACCAAAGACTAAAGGTAAAGGCGGAGGTATTATGTACTTTCGAGGCACATTTTATAGGGAAATCAACTAACTATCTTAACTTCAGCTGGTATAAAAATGATGTTTAGATTAAAAATAATTTGAAAATAAATTTCCCTTAATTTCAAGGCATGTATCTGATGCCTTGAAATTGGACCTCTGTCTCTTTAAGAATCTCCTACCCTATCTGACACGTCTCTTTCCTTATGTTGTAACGATGCTTCTTTGGAGCGCTGTAGTTTCTTATGATGAGCCTTCAGTTCCACCAGGTGTTCGTTAACTGTTGTTAGCTACGGTATTCCCTGAATGGTTGCCAAGGGAGGATTTCTTAAACATGCATTAAAGAATCGAAGCAACACTACAGATACATGATTGATGAGGCAATGACATTATATGATGACATAAAACTGAAAAATGTTGATTGTACATTATACCCCCACTTTAATGCTGATGAATGAAACAACAACAAAAAGAAAAACAAGCAAAAACAGACTTCAGGTAACACTCAAGTCCATACCTCATGTTATGCATTTTAATTTCTCACAGCGGATGTTTGAGACCATGTAGAATCTCTTTCTGTGTTT
The DNA here is from genome assembly GCA_903066825.1 of Alfaro cultratus. Taxonomy (NCBI): domain Eukaryota; kingdom Metazoa; phylum Chordata; class Actinopteri; order Cyprinodontiformes; family Poeciliidae; genus Alfaro; species Alfaro cultratus. The sequence continues at coordinate 16,046 of CAEFZX010001932.1, read as the reverse complement.
CAGAATTTTTTCACAATATTTATTTTTTATTCCTACATTTGACATCTACCACAGAAACACCTTAGAGTGCACAAGAGATCAGGTTTAGCTAGCTTCCAGGTGTAGGCAATGCTCATCTTAAATCATTGACTGCTTAGAGCCAACAATTTTCCTGAAATGTTATTCTCCACAGAAGGGTTGGAATATGCTGGTGGAAATAGATTTAAATAAGTAAATACATACAAGTGGTGTTTCACATCATATTTTAATGGAAATGCAAATCCGATTCTCAGATGCAAATTTGTGGTGTCAACTGTATCAATGTTTCATTACCTTTTTATAGAGAGATATCGTTGTTATCGACAAAAGTCTGTAAACTTTACAAACAAAACTTTATGAGAACTTTCTTTGTTTCCCTTTGGCTAAACTTAAATATATTAGGTGTATGAGTCATAACTCAGTCCTTCTTAGACGAATAAAAACCAACTTCACTTTGTTGAGTGAAAGACTGGCCTTCCCTTCTCCAAGAGCAAATACTTGAGGGCTCTTTCGAACTTTCTTTACAGCTTCTGATGGGGGAGAACTAAATGAACACCGCCCCATTTTTTATTCATTGGTTTGCTATGAAGTGTCATCTTTTTGAGTTAAAATTCCTAATTGTTTGCACAAGTCTGTCTGCATTGGCAGAATTCTTTGTAACTGAATGCACCTCTCTGCTTTTGCATTATTTGTGCCTTAGAGAGAAAAAAGACAAAACTGTGTGCGACTTATTGCCCCAGCACATCTGCATGAGACAGAGAGCAATAAGTGTGCTAAACGAGCCGCAGTTTCCATTTGAAGCAGCTCATTATCCCTGCCCCTTGCCCTCTCAGTCCGTCACTTTGCCGCGGGACAGCTGCACTCTTAGGACGTACGGGCAGAGTCCTTCTCAGGATCCAGCCAATCAATATGCAACGGGTGCTTTTTTAATTATGCAATTCATCCACTCCAAGGACTGCCTATATCCTCATTTCCTTGCCTGGACCACTTACATCCCTATTTCTCCTCTTGTTTTCTTTCTTTTTCTACAATTATTCCACTGTGACAGAGAGATTGTGGACACAAAGACAGACCTCTGTTTTTTAAAGGAAATCATAAACAGCTATAAATTATAAATCGATTAATAATGATTAACTATCTTTTTGAAATGCCCTGTAATGGCTTTAGGGTGTGTTATCAAGTATGAATGGTAGCTATTATTACCTAATATGCTACAAAGACATGGATATATACTGGTTGCAGATACAATGCGCAAGTTTTAGCCATTGATTAAGCGCCAGGCTATATGAATAAATGATCAATTAACTAATGTGTATTTACACTAGAGATACATTAATAAACAAGTATGCAGAATGCAAGGCAACTTAGGGTTCATTTCCATGCCCAAGGGCACACTGAGTTGTGAAAGGGGAGGAAAATGGACTCAAACCCACAGCTTCCTTACTACTATTCCCACTGTGCCACAGTCGCCCTCAGGGTAAAAAGTAAAGGACGACTAAGCATAACTTGGTTCAGAACATGTGACTCCAGAAAAATATATTAATAAGCTAATTTATTCATGTTTATTCATCTTTAAATACAAGGAGATACATCTAAAGGTGCTTTCCTCATCGTTTCCAGTCACTCACTTCAGGAGATAGCTTCATTTTTAATTCAGTATATGAACTTAAGGAAAATTGGACATCTTTACTTGCTGTTTAATGCTAAAATATTCAGAATGTCTTATCGCTTTGCCACGGACAGTCTGTGCTCTGTATCCCTGTTCTGTGGTAATTGGGTGAGTTCAATGTAAAAGTAAAACAAACAGTATACAGCAGATGACAAAACAAAAGTAGAATAACAGACTCCTGGTAAATGGAATAGTCAAAGTCGCGACTCCTTTATCACATTTTTGTGTCATTGTACAGTAAGTCTATTTCTTTGTGTTTCTTCGTAAAGGTTTTAAAAAGCTGTAGTGCTGATGTCCATTTCAAAAACAAATTAGCACTCTATTCTTTTAAAAAGCAGCTAAAACTAGCATGATTTTAGAAAAAGCACTGGTAAGGAATCATTAGCGTATTTCTTTTTTAGCTAATTTAGTTATTGAATGTCTTTAGGATTTATAGGCATCCAAACAGTCAGGCTTGTAGCTGGATTTGGATGGTCAGAAGAATGGGCAACATAATTGTACTCTGAGCCAAATCTGTGAGCTAACTCTATTCTGTGAACGAAGATAAGGACCAAAACCAATGGTTAATATCAGAAAACCAGCAATACTTGAGACCGCCTCTAAAAATGCTCATAATTAACCATTTTCACAGTTCCAACACCAAATATCTTCTTCCTTCTCTGCCTGCTCCCAGTGCTAACTAGAAACAACCAATCAAAGTCAGGAGGAAGCTTTTAGCATGTTTCTGTACGTGCTAGTTACCATGACCACCGTTTTCCTGTAACGGTAGGTTGTTTCTCTGTCACTATCACATTGAGCAGTGAATACATGAGGTTGAATAGCAGCATTAAGACCCTCCTCTTGGCTCTGGTTGGCTGTTTTTGACCAGGAGTGGGGCAATTCATCAAACGGCAATAGCGGCTCAGGGAGGAGATGAAGGGGATCAATCTTTTCCCAGATTGCGCGTCTCATATGATATTATTACAACATGTGATAGTTATAGCAAATTTTTTAACAAAGTTACATATTGCGGCTTTTATATGCATTAATATATATATAGTTGAAACCATCTGAGCACTACCACACGGGGTGATATCTATAGTCTTCCTTATCTCTGCCAATCAGCCATACTTGGATTGTAATGCTAGCACGTGAAGTAGCAAAGAGAAAGTAGCAATGCTCCTAAAGTATTTCAGCTTTCCAAGCTGCATTTTTTTTTTTTTTTTTTGAGAATTTCAGATATACTTTGAAAATTTCTGATATAATCCAACAGAACATAAAAGTCACATTTCAGTTCTACAATTGGCTACCATGAGGAGTACGGATATCAAATTTGCAAAAGACAATCCACGAAAAAGTACAATCAAAGATGAGTGGTTACCAAAGTTAAAGACAGCACCTGACAGTTTTATGGAAATGAGTTTGAGGGTATTAAAGTGGGTTTTACCTGGATTCAGTGAAGGAGTGAACGCTAATGTTGGAGCTGTCGCCACATGCCCCGCACACAGATAAGCATTACTTATCTCACATCACTTTTATCATCCCTTCCCCACCTGACAGTCTCTAACACGTGTGCACAGTCACGCATGTCGGTACACACAGACACACGGAGCTGTTTTATGTGTGGAACCAGAGCAAAGAGAGGGTTCAAAGCCTGAGTGATTTCATCGAGTAGAGGATACCGACTATCTTAAACTCTGATCACCTGCTCTCTTATCTTGTATTTTCCCACACTGTCTTTTTCACTCCCCTCACCCCCAACACACTCTCGGAGAGACACAATCTGACCAGCAACACTCAATCAAGTGATGAGCAGATTTCCCTTTTATCGCCCTCTTATTCACTGCCTCTTTGGAGGACTCTACAGGTCCGTTTTCCCTCTTTTTATCCAGACAACTGGAAGGGTTAGGTGGCCAGGGAGCAGCTTTGCTGTATTAGTTCCCAACTGAATCACACACACCGTTGCAACAGTTAAGGTATAAACTTGCCAAAGAGAAGGAGGAAATAAGATGGAAATACCAGATGAAATACCGGATGATGATACCAGAAATACAAAATAAAAGGAATAGAATGTATGGGAAGAGGATGATCATGAAGCAAAGCCAGGAAATTGTAACTTCAGATTACTGTCGAGAGAATGTGTACTATACATTAACACCCCAAAAGCAGGGATCACAGAACTGGTGGAGAGGATGAGAAGGTGTTAAAGGCTAGAAATGAGTCACAGAGGATGGGGATGAAAAATCAGGAAGGAGAGAAAGCAGTAAGCAAGGGTGAGAGAATATAAAGTAGGAGTAAAGATAAGGTAAAGGAGTGAACACAAGTGAAATATGGAGAAAGAGTACGGGGGATGAATCAGAAACAGAGCGTAGACGGTTTTAAAGTGCTATCTGCTTGTTATCTAGTACTTTCCCCCCGTACGTGTGTGCTTGTGAGTGGGTGTGCATGCGCTCTGCGATCCATGTTCATTTTTCCTACCACACTCCTGCTGGTTCATTCTCTCGGGACCACAGGAACCAAAGAAACCAAAGAAACAATCTCCTCCTGCTAGAACATACGTAGCTCTCATCAGACTCTGTTTTTTTTTTTTTTTTTCTTTTTAACAATCGTTCTGCATTTGTTTCTGGGCCACGATGCTTTCTGTCTTTATGACTTAAGTAATGGGATCAAAGATATCTGTCATTGGGTTTCCCCTCCCACCAAAATCAACTAAATAAACTATATCCTCCCACAGAAACTGCTTACATATCTTATCAATGCTGAAGAAAAGCAGACAGAGGGACGGATTGCTTACTGTTTTGGTCTGCAAGTTTCTGGTTTAGGTTGCTTGGCAAAAATCTATAAAGCATTCTGTTAAGGTGGAGTAACAAGAAATGGAAAGATAAACTATTTTATTTTGTATCTAGATCAGAAAACCAGTACTAACTTCAATTGTCTGGTGAAAAGAGATGAAAAGTTTTGAGACTCCTTAGAAATATTAGGAAGCTCTTCCACCAGTGGATACAGAGAGGTCAGCTGTTTTATGTAACTTCATAAATTATTCCAACTCATCTTGGTCTAAAGCTTTATTCAGTTTCCCACCCGGTGAAAATGACTTGAGACCAAGACTATCAGTTCACTGGACAGAAATTTATACTAAGCCAATTAAACAGGAGTACAGTGGCAAAATAACTAGCATCAGTGTTTTCCCTACCATACCATTACGCCGCCAGGTAATCAGGTCGGGTTGACTTTCTATTTGGCACCAGATCATAGCAGTGTCAAGAGATCTCAAGCTATTTCACAAGCATGGACATTTTCAGTCATACTACCCTAAAAAGTTTAAAATATCCAGGTATTCTGAGTGTTTTGTTTCATTTCCAAAAAGACCCCACATTTTTTTTATTCTTAACCCCACTTTTGGGAATCCATTGTCCTAAAGTTTCAAATGTATACCTGAACAACAAGAAGACTTTTAGTAGCGGTTCTGACTGCTGAACTGGCTCGTCTCCCTCTACTGGAAGTTTCAGTGATGTGACGAATTACTGTTGCAAAGCAGGAGGGGAGGGAGGCAGAAAAAGAAGCAAATCAACTAAATGAAAAGCGTTCTCTGCTCTGTGGTTGGCTGAAGTGGTGAGATGAGCCAGTTCAGCCACTCTAACAGAAGAGACAAGAAGACCTACGAATGGAGGTACTCAAACAGCGAATTGATTTCTGACTAAAATCTCTTTCAACTGATCACTGATGCTTCAGAGAATCACATCATCTCAATAATGGGAAAATTTGGGATGATATCTGAGCGTGAGTACAGATTTAAACTTATGTGTGAGAGTACCCGACAATAAAACATGAAAATGACTTAGAGATTGATTATCACAAAGTGTTTGTGCTTTATCAGTCTTTTCAAAAGGAACTAGCCACGTACACTCCGACACACCAAAGAAAAAAGCTCACTGTCAGGTTCCGTGTTTTCTATGTATTTATTTCGAGTTTTCTGTGTCTCTGTGTTCTCCGTGTTGTCCTGTCTCCCCTTGATTACTCCCAGGTGTGTCTCGTTCCCTGATTACCTCTTGTGTATTTAATGTCACCTGTGTCTCTGCGTCTCTGTCGGGTCCTCGTCTGATGTTACCAGTCAGTTGCATATGTCCATTCGTTTACCCTGCGCTACCTGTGCTGAGCCTTGTTTCCGCTCTGCAGTGCTGCCACGGTTTTGGACTGTTTTTCCTGTTTTTTTGTTATTAAATCATCTGCATCCATCTTACCTGGGTCTCCTGGCGTCTGCCTCACCACCATCACACACCGTTTCATGACACTCACAACATTGCATGAGACAGCAGTTCAACTGGTAAAGAGCCAAAACAGGAAACAAATACAAGACGTGGGGAGTAAGATAAAGACGAAACACAGAAATCAAGGGGGAGCAATTGATAGGGTGAGGTGCAGCGGCGGCAGCAGGGGGTCAGACTTTTATCTTGAAGCGGAATAAATGAAGAGTGGTGACGGAACTGTGAGCTGCTTCAATATTTTATCACTGCGGCGAGGTCCGGCATCAAAAGTAAGCCTTTTCTTTTCCTCCTATTTTGGTCGTTGACAGCCCCAAATGCCACTAGTGATGAGAGTGGGTGGAAAGTGAAACATTGAATGCATAGAACAAATAAGACTGTTTTTTTTCTCTCCAGTCTTTTACTCATTTCTCATTAATGCTTCTTTTTGTTCATCCGTAAATGAGAAGATAGAACATCCCTCACTGAGAGAGGCAATGTGAAAGTACTTTATAGTTTCAAACTGGAAGAAGTCACAGCATTTCCTGCTGCTTCAGCTGTTTAAGCTCTTAAAGTGACCAGATTTTTTTTTCCTTTTCTTTGCTTTCAAGCAAGACACTGATTTCTCTTTGCGATGTTGATATGCATTTTACACAAAATGTGGCGGGGACCTAACTGGGATCTTCAGGCCTTAATTTTCTCCCTCTTTCCATCCCTCAGCATATAGCTTTATGCTATATCCTGCGTTTCTGTCTTCAGTATACAAAATGAGGTCACTAAAATGTTTCTTTTCAATAAACAAGTTATTTCAATTTGCATTTGTTATTTAGTTTTATTCATCTTTCATATGTAGCTCTGATTTGTCAAATTTTGTGTTAGTGGATATTAGTTAAATGCCTGAAACACAAAAAAAATTTAAAGCATATCACTCTGTCCTTTAAAGAATATTATGTATTTTCCAGCCACATAGTATCATTTAATAGCATTGTCAAGTAACTTTGTTACATTCAGTTGTTATATTACTTTACACCTTCTTTAAACATTTCTGCTCTTTCTGAAACTCCGCCTTCAGGAAGTCGTCACAACATGGCTCCTCTATTAACCCTTTAACGTTTTTACCAGAGTTTCACTGAGAAGTAGCATTTGTAATTAGCATAGCAGATGTTCCACCAAGTGTTTGCTAATTGGTGCTGGCTAGTCTGAAGTCAAGGGGATGGCAGTTCTGTGAGACAGGAGCTCGGAAGCGCGTTTGTTTTGGTTGTATTTACCCAGAATGCTTTGCTCTATAGTCCGTTACCTGCTTCCGGAGCGGTCTCCGGTCTGCTTGGCGTTCACACATACAGTACATTCAAATCACATCGGTGTGTAGGCAGACTGGAGATGTTTTTTAGTCATACATGTTAAAAGCACGTATCATTTCCCTTCCACTTCACAATTCTACCCAATATTGTGTTGATAAAGCACATCGAACCCAAATAAAATACACAGACCACGCTTGTGGTCGTAAGATGACTGTATTCAGCTGTTTATTCATAATATAATTGAAGAAGAGCTCAGGGAATGTAAGGCAGATAAACGTAACTGATGCTTTGATCCGCCGAGATCCTTTATTTTTCTTATTTAGTAGCAACAGCTGTATTCCGAGCAATTTTAAAAATCATTACGGATGACTTTCAGAGAGAACCAATTCAGCTGCTATTATAGATTGCACTGAATCACCAGAGATTTCAACACTTGGGGCAATATGAATCACACGATAAGGCAAACACATTGTTGTGAATATGTATGAGGCTAGCTGAGCCATCAAATCTTCTAGTGTGTGTGACTGTGTGTGTGTGTCTATGTAACTAAGGGGCTTCAAGGTTTATGGTATTCATGAGCGCAAGCTGCAAAGCATGGCAATCAGATTCAATATGGCTCAGCTTAAATGGTTTCAAGTGACCTTTTGGCCTCTTTACTCACAACATATTATAGTGCTGCTGACAGTTGCTGGCTGTGCAAATCATAGGTGAGACAGGGTTCACCTTTTCTAGTAGAAACAAGCTAAAGAACCCCTTTCGCTCCCCCACACCTTAAATTTGCCCATTTTCAATTCAGCTTCAAGAGCGCGTCAATTTTCCATGTAAATGACGGGAAATACGACCAAATGAGACGGTGCGTAGCTTTGATAGTTTCAAGCTGTATGTCCAAGATCAGAAGTGCTTCAGCTTCAACATCAGAGACAAGAACAGAGTTGATAAGATGTTGAGACCCGCAGGGATAGAAAGAGAGAGAGAGAGAGAGAGAGAGAGAGAGATGCACACAGAAAAAGGGGGAGGCACAGAAAGAGACTATCGATCAGTTAAAGCTGTGCTGCCTGTCGATAGAGGCCTCTCTCCAGGGAGTGGAATGACACAGAGAATGGAGGCGGTATTTATTAGGCTACCCGTACAGATCTGTGCGTACGTGCACAGAGGAAGCCCGCGTGTGCGTCCGCGCACCCGGGAGAGCCGCGCTGATGGGCTTTTAGATCGAAACACACTTAAATGCCTGCATGCAGACTACTCATGCATGCCCCATTTGTGGCGCAGAGTGGAGATAGGCCAATTTTGCAGTCCGCAGGCCTCCTGTTGGAGAGTCCGAGCTCACAATAAAACAGAAAATCGTTGAAGGATGCAGAAATGCATTACTTATTGAGTAACGCCGACTATGTTTTATGATTTTTTTTCCCTTCCCCATAAAGAACGAAAAGTCAAAGGAGTTCAATGTTACACAAGCCGCTGCATGTTTAAGGATAGTCTGACATGGAAATGAAAATCTGTCAGCGATGAGATAAAACAACAACAACAAAAAAAACAAATCTTTTGGATGTAATCTAATGTAGAACCTTTAAACGCTATGCTAATTTTGGACTCTATTCTCTAGACGTTAATTTGCTGTTCTTAATCTACTAAAACACAAGAGAGGCTGATAATTAGAAGCTAACAACTAGTGGCAATTTTACAACTTAGGTGTTTCAAAGAAGACTGCAAGTAAAACTAAAAGAACTTCGATGTCACCGGCTTAGAAAAAAAAAAAAGCATTAATGAGAGGGAACACAAGCAATGAAGTATTTACCAAGATTGCAGGGGTGACAACAGGATTCACTGCAGCTAATTTTAACTGTTGGGATTGCTGCTGTGGCTGCTGATGATGATCAAGATAACTGTGAGTATTGAACTGGGTTGCTTGCGGGGTTGATGGAAGAGGAACAAAATGGGTCACAACTTATTCTCTCTTTTTTTAGGAACTCTCAGCCTCTCAACTCCCTTTTTCACTAAACTGGTTTCAGCTCTAAACTGGTGCTAGTGCTTGCTTTCCACCAGTTCTTTGTATTTCCAGCACCTCAAGCTCTGCCTGTAGCAAAGAATAACTGGTTCTTTAGCAGCACAAACTAGGATGCTAGCTGGGGACAGACTGACAGAGACCAGCAACCAATCAAGCTGCTGAGAGTGCAGGAGTTGATTTTGTTTTTCTGGTAATTTTGTAATTACCAGATGATTTGTATAAGAATTAGCTCATACGTTGCAGAAATATCAGAATATGTCTCTTTAATCAAGCAAGAGTAGCAATAGTTCATAATTTTGCTGAAGTGAAAGTGGAAAAAGTACAGTGCAGTATAGCCTATTCTTGTGAATAAACTTAATGTATTATGATTAACTAGTCATCATTTATTATCTGCATTGCACCACTTACTCGAATTTGTTTGAAAAAAAAAGAAGAAGATTGGTTTTACGTGTAAGTACGGGACAACTGACCTCCCAAAATAAGAGAAAATCTGGGCCAATTTATTATTGCAGCCAATAGTTTTGAGGAGTGAAACTATTGCAATACACTATCGTCTTTCACACATAAAACATTTATCGTGATGGATGCTGTGACTCTGATTCGGCTCTTGGGTTGTGGTAAACCAAACCAGTTCATAAACCGGTTCCAGGACTGGCTCTAGAACCAGCTCCAGTTAGGCACTGGAACCACTCTGGTGGTGTGAAGCCCTGTTGTTCAAATTTAAAAGTGCCAGAGGTGTCCCAGAGCGCCACATGATTTCGGATCTCATCTGGGATAGCGAGGCAGATTAATCTTCCAGGCCGACCTTTTAAGTAGCCGAAACTTGTTATCACCTCACTTTTGGGATGCCCCTACATCGGTCAAAATCAATAAAATAATGTTCCCTTAGTATTCGTCAGTGAATAGATGGAGTCAGAACAACCAAACATAAAACAAGCACAGTACAGCAGCTTTATTCAAGACCAGAGGCGCTGGACCGAAAGCCCTTTTCTAATCCCTTGTAAAAGTGTGGCCAAAATTAGCTTTCAGGTCTTGTGTTTCGGGGAAACTTTGCTACGTCTCCTTGCGTGTGCTGGCGGTGTAAATGTAATGCTGAAACAGCATTGTGTTTTACCGTGTCATTTCCTGCTCATTTCCCTCCCACCTATGCTTTTAAAGCTCTTACAGGCGGTGTTTTGTCAGACCTGCCCATGGTCCTTTTTGATGCACGCCAGCTGACTGGGAGGCCCGGGCGACTCTATTTACAGAGAGCAGCCTAGACATGAATAATACAGGAGGTGCTGAGCACGGGTATGGAGACAAGGGAGTGGGGAAGATGCTTCGCCTTACGTCTAGCCAGTCAGCCAAGAAAACACATTTAGAAACCGCCAGACGGATACATCTGTAGCCAAGCACAATGCAGAAGGGAAGACTCAAAGGGACAGGTCGAGCGGAGTCTTCCTCAGCATCCCGAACGCGATTAAAATTCCTGATTCCCTGATTGGTCCCAGATAACAAATTTGCTGACATGCATATATAAACAATTTCACAGAGCTGCATTTTCAGCTTCAGTCGGAGCTGCTGCATACACGCAGATCTGGGCTGTCATCTCTGTGGCATATCAATGTGGTTCCTGCTCCGCTCAAGGACACTTGTCTACTTTGTTATGCTCATATGGCTGCCTTCAATTGATCCCTGGCCCTCCTAGGGCTCAGAGAGGATACAGAATGCTTTGAACACAAAGTCTGAATAAAACTGAAGGGACAAGTAGAAATGGTTTTGATTTCAAACACACAAAGGCACTACATCACCAGACAGCGGCAATCTGGAAAAAGCTTAAAAACGCCAGCGAGTCACACTGCTGCATATATTTTTCATGCAGCTCTTTGCAAAGTTTTCATCTTTCTTGAACTTTTTCTCAATTTGTAACATTACTATCCTAAACTTCAAAGTACTTTATAGGAAACGTGTTAAAGACGTTAAAGTGGTGAATGATTGAGAATTGGAGGGGGAAATGGAAGAGGGGCAACACAGTGGCGCATTTGGCAGAACTGTAGCCGAGCAACAAGAAGGTCTTGGGTTTGAATCCTGGCCTGGGGTCTTTTTAAATAGAGCTTGCATGTGGGTTTTCTCAGGGGAATCCTGCTTCCTTCCACAATTCAAAAATTCCAAAGTCTATTAGGTAATTTGGTTTCTCTAAATTATTCTTTTTAAAGTTTATTTTTTTCAGCAAGAAACACATCTGAATAGTTTGACGCCTCCGAAATCAAAAATATGTAAGACTACCTTTTACTGCAATTACTGCTGTAAGTTGTCCCAGCGTTGCAAATCTAGAGGCTGAATTATTGTATTATCCTTCATTGGGGAAAAAAGTAACTTGGTAAAATGGAATCAAGAGCAGCCGGATATTTGCCTGAACTTTGGTTGGTTCATTCTAACACATGAATATGCTCTGATCTGAGCCGTTCTATTGCTGCTTCGGCTGAATGCTTAATGTCATTTTGCCACTGGAAGGTGAATGTTCACTCTAGTCTCAAATCTTTATGACATTTTCTTATAGCGCTGCCCTGCTTTTCACGCCATTCATTTTAACATCAGCGCTGTCCCTACTATTTTTCACCATAGGGATAGTTTGTCCAGTGCGATGCAGCATCATTTTTCTATGGAAGCTAAAAAGTTCATTTTTAGTCTCGTGCAACCAGAGAAACTCTTCATCCACATATTTTCTTTGTACGCACAAGTTCTCCTTAATTTCTAGAGGGCGAGCCACACAATTTTGCACAATTTACTATAAAACTTCACAATTTTTATTATCAAACTGGTTCCATAAAAAGGTCGGAGCAAGTAAATCCATATTTTCTTAAGAAAGAGCTTGAATCCCAGGCTGCAGGCTTTTATACATGCTACCTAACCTACAATTAATGTAATAGCCTTCAGTAATTAGCCTTGTCCTCATGGAATATATTAGGTCCGTGTGGCTTCTTACAATTAGGAAAAGGCATAAAATATTGCTTTTTTGTGCAGCTTATGGTTAGGGCTGGCTCGAATGACCCTGAACTATTCCTTTAGTTATGCAGCTTAAGGCTTGGACTATAGGAGACCTCCCAAAATGCCAAGAGAACTTTCCCTCACACTGCTCTCATTGTCTCCATTCATGTAAAAATCATTATTAGTATCCAGAATTGTATTTTTTTTTATTTTTTTTTTTTAAGCAGGCCAACCTTTTTTATACCTGGCCAACAGTTTTAGGCTGCTTTTAGGTCCCGTCTCCTCAGGCCAAGTCCAATCAAGGCACATAGCTGTCCTCCTCCTGGAGATTTTCTTAGGTTTAATTTTTCTTAACTGAACCCAAGATAGCGGTTTTAATTAGAAAAGATTCCAGTTTAAACCTTGGTTTTCAGAGCCATTTTTTTTTTGCTAACTGCCATCATAATAATACAGCAAGACTTTTCTGAATGTGGTGTTAGTCTATATGGAGCTTGTGTAAGTAGGGCACTTTTGAGTGGGAGACCTTGCATCCCTTTCTCATTAATGGTCCAATTAGAACATGTCCCCCCTGGGTAACCCATCTGGCCGACCCTTTTGGGTTCCAACTACTGATATTACTGAGACGAATAATGTTGGGGGAAAAAAAAGTGAAAAGCTTCTTCCTTTATAGCGAAGGAATTTGAAACAGAAAGGATTGGACTGACATTTTCCATTCCAACTGTGAGAACAAAACTATTCAGCAAGGGAAGGAAGGACATTAGTAAGAATGACGATGCAGTCTCTATGCTTCTGTTTTAGTCTAGATTTTTTTTCTTTTTTTCTCTTGTCTTTAAATCCCATTCTCATGTCAGCTGCCAGTGAACAGAAATCCCCAACACCGCTGAAACATCACACCACAACAGTGTGCTGTGGGATGCAAATATAAATGTAGAGAATTTCTCTAAGGATAGGCGAAGAGGGAACTTCCTAATTTATCACCCTGCAAGTCCCACATCAGTTATCACTGCACTTGACAACTGACTCAGAGCTGCTTTAAAATGGTTGCTGCATTTCCACTTGGCCAACTTTATTGTCACCGGTGAGAAGAAGTAAAAGAAAATGAGCAAGGAAGAAGAATGGATTGGAAGAAAAGAGGGGGGGAAAAAAAACACGCTCAGGCAGTAGATTGGAAAACGGCTCTAAATGAATGCATGACTGTGAAGTATGTTATGAGTTACGATGTGCTCCTGTTTTATATAGTGAGGATATGCTGGGATGAATGATTCAAAGATGTATGCAATGTTACTGCATCAAAACAGTGCATCGAACACTCACTAGCAATGAAAAGGGGTTGTACTGATGCGAGCAAATCTTCTTTGGTGTAGACAGAGAGTCTCTACAACATGACATGGGATTAAGACCATTATATGTGGTCATGTGTGTAACTTTTAAGCAGTGTGGCACCTCTAAGTTGGAGTTTTAATATCACAGATGTTTTTACATGTCTCAAAAATATGTCAGATTGTCCAGCTTACATATGCAAAAATAGCAGATGAGTAGAGGATGATTAAAATGTTTCCCTTACCTAAACCAGCGTAGCTTCATTTGCCATTAAAACACAATTAAGCAAAACACACTCTTGCTGAAAAGTCACATCAATTGTATCTGCTTCTATTTTATATTTTTTTTAATGTTTTTTGTTAAAGTTGATTGACATTTATTTACAATTTTATTTTTTTTTCTCAGCTAACAAGCAGCAGCTTCAGAGCAACTTGAAATATTTACAAAGAATAAAGGTCAAGAAGGCAAAGGAGTTGAGGGAAAGGACAGGAAGCAACAGAAAGACAAGGTGAAGAGGAGACTGTCAACTCGGTTTATTGACAAGTCAGCCCCCACAGGGACGAATAAAATGGAAGGTCTGTTTTATATATATGTGCACTGCGTGTGTGTGTACGTGTACGTGTGTGTGCGTGTGTGTGTGTGTGTTTGAGTGTCAGCCTGGATGATCTACCATGTCAACTTAAGGAAAGGTCTCACAGTGTGCTAATTCCCTGAGGGAACGCTGACGTTCTAAGCTGAAATTTGAGTATTTGTCGGTAAGGAGGATGGCAATTAAGCACACAGGATGAACCAAGCTGGTTGATTGTATGATACAATCAGAAAGGGTTGATCAGAAAATGTACATTAACAGCAAATCACATGTCCTGTCTACTGACCTCAACCACACAGAAGATCGGTGGACCAGAGTTTTTCTGGACCCATTCCAGGAAAAAAAAAACTTAATGGCCAAAAGGTAGTGACTGGGTAAAATCAGATCCAATTGCTTAAAACTTCAACAGAGTCTACGGCTCCAACAAGTCATTGTTTCTCAAAACCCAAGGGCCCGGATCCTCTGGACAAAGTAAAACAAAGAACAAGGGGCTGGTTTTTACCAGGCTAAACTCTCCCAGGAATATTCAGTCAGATACTCGACTAGAAAACCGACACAAACTTGTTGATGGCTGCAAATAATTGCTGATCATGCTAATGGAAATTTTAAAATATATTTGTCAGATTGTGCTAATATTCTGAAAGTAGTTAAAAAGGATGCATGAATTTGCTGTAGAAAATGTGGAGCACGGGTTTCTGTAGCTCCAGCTTTGTTTGGCTGTTTCAATTGTCCAGTGGCATTCTCTCTTAAAAAGCTTACAGGCTTAAGCTCACCATTTCCCCATCCTAGGAGGGGAAGGGTAAAGGAACTGAATGTGACTTAGCTTTATAAGGATTAGAATAATACTGCATCTCCCTAACTCACTGGAGAACAACTCGATTAGAGCAGAAAACAGTTATCATACAGTGTGCATCTGTTTCAATAAAACTCCTCACTATTTGTAGAAACTACTTCTGAATCAAAACTATTTGAAAACCCTTTATTTAGGCTTATTAGATTAGCTGAAACTTTCACCTAAAATAATCTTTACAGCACAAAAAACCCAACACAGACCTATTCTTAATCTACTGAAGTGACACATGTACGCCAGTTTGCTTCAGGGCTATATTAATAGTTAAAACCACTGATGTTGCTACATGACTTGTGAAGGCGGTTAAAGGTTCAAATATGATGTGCAGATACACATCACAAATTTACTCTATTTTGTGAAATAATCCCATCATTTATGGAAATGTTACCTGGCATGACCAACAAGGAAGCTTTAGGATAATAATCTGGGTTTGTTCACTTACCACCAAGGTAGATGAAACAAGAAACTACTGTTGTAAAAAGCTTAAAATGCAGAAGAGAGCATTTTTTTTTATTAAACAGAAAGTTGCAGGCCAACTCAAGCCCACAAAAGAAAAAGTTACAGCGTGTTACATCAGCAAGAACGTGGACAGCCTACATGCTGAACTTCTGAGATATACATCACTGTTCAATAAATAGGGTAAAACATTCAAGGTGATTTATAAATTTTTTTAGGCACTGAATATACGAATTGCAAACAAAGAACTTGACTGCTAAATGTATGACTTGCAAACCAGAGAAAAATGATTTCTTATTCCTCTTTTCCATTCATTTTCTATTTTGATTTATTTAATTTTTTTTTGTTTTATGTTCACACAAACACACAGAGACACCCTTGCTCTTATTCCAGAGTAACATGAAAGGCTTTTTGATAATGCTCACCAGTGGCTGGAGTGGTTCAGTGCATTTACAAAGCCCCATTAATTGCCCTTTAATGCAGATGTAGTTTAAAAAGCCAATGCATTGTTTAATTAAAACCAAGCAGCAGGGAGTGTTTAGTGGTTAAACTCCTTCCAAAACCTATATATATATATATATATATATATATATATATATATATATATATATATATATAAAGTTGTGTTTATATAATTTCTATTGTTTTTGT